>PVLA01000757.1:0-225000 GCA_004027455.1 Hydrochoerus hydrochaeris
ACAATAACATCTAAAAAAAATGAAATACTTAGGAATCAACCTAACTAAAAATGTAAAAGACCTATATGCTGAAAATTATACTATGCTGAAAAAGGAGATTGAAGAGGATATTAGAAAATGGACATTCCTTGCTCTTGGTTAGGAAGAACCAACATTGTGAAAATGGCTATACTCCCAAAACTGTTATACAGATTTAATGGAATCTCAATCAAAATACCATTGACATACCTCACAGATCTAGACAAAACACTCCTAAAATTCATTTGGAAACAGAAGAAACCTAGAATAGCAAAGGCAATTCTAGGCAACAAAAGCAAGGCAGGAGGCATCTCAATTCCTGACTTGAAACAGTACTATAAAGCCACAGTGATCAAATCAGCTTGGTACTGGCAAAGAAATAGACCTGAGGATCAATGGAACAGAGTAGAAGATGCAAGCACGACTACAAAGACACTCAGCCACCTGATATTTGACAAAGGGGCTAAATATGTCCACTGGGAGAAGCATAGCCTCTTTAATAAATGGTGTTGGAAAAATTGGCTCTCTACATGCCAAAGACTGAAACTAGATCCATGCATATCACCATGCACAAAACTAAAGTCTAAATGGATCAAAAACCTCAATATTAATACAGAAACACTAAATCTACTGGAAGACAAGGTAGGTAGAATTCTTGGAGACATAGGGGTAGGCAAAGAATTCATGAACAAAATGCAAAATGCATGGGAAACACTTCAAAGAATCAACAAATGGGATCTCACATTATTGAAAAGTTTCGGCACTTCAAAGGAAATCACCAACAGAGTGAAAAGAAAACCAACAGAATGGGAAAGAATTTTAACCAGCAACCCCTCAGACAAAGGACTTATGTCCAGAACATATAAAGAATTGAAAAACATCAAGCCCCCCAAATTCAAAGACCCTCTCCAAAAATGGGCATCTGAGATGAACACACAGTTTTCAGAGAAAGATGTACAAATGGCAAATAAATACATGAAGAAATGTTCACTATCACTGGTCATTTGAGAAATGCAAATTAAAACAGCATTGAGATTCCACCTTACCCTGGAAAGAATAGCTGCCATCAAGGAATCAACTGATAACAAATGTTGGTGAGGCTGCGGGGAAAAGGTGCGGGGAAAAAGGAACACTGCTCCACTGTTGGTGGGAATGTAGACTGGTGCAACCATTATGGAAATCCATATGGAGAATTCTCAGAAGACTAGGATTGGAAGCCCCATTCAATCCAGCTATCCACCTCCTGGGTATTTTCCCCAAAGAACTGAAAAGTTCATATCACAGTGATATATTTGCACCCTTGTTCATAGCCGAACAATTTATGATAGCTAAATCCTGGAAACAACCAAGATGCCCATCAACTGCAGAGTGGATAAAAAAGATGTGGCATTTTTATACAATGGAATATTACTCAGCTATAAAAACGATGACCTTGAAGCCTTCATAGGCAAATGGAGACAACTTGAGACTATCCTCATTTGTGATTTCTTATTTATTATAAGAATCATATTTATAAATATCATATTGTGTCTCTAGTGTAAAAAGTAAATAAGAACTACAAGAGTAATAAAAACAAAATGTGTAATTGCTATTGTAAAAAAGAGAGGAAAAGAAAGTGCTCTAAGGGATATAAATGCATGTATGTTTGAGTGTGTAAAATAGATGACCATGTTTCTGAATTTTTGTTGGATCCTTGAGCAGAACTGTTTGTAGTCTGAATGTTTGAATATTTACTATGTACCCTTTAACTTTGTAATTTGAACCACTACATCCAAGATGACAGTATGTGATGTATAAATTACTGATTTCTTAGAGGGGCTTTTTCTCATTCTCCTTTTTCTTTCTTTCTTTTAGAATTCTGTATTGTTGCTACCCTTTCTTCTGTTTTGCCTTTTCTTTTCTTCTCTTTAAATAAAATTTTAAAAATGTATAATTGCTGTTGTAAAAAAAGAGGAAATAGGAAGTGCTATAAAAGATATAGCTGCATGTATGTTTAGGTGTGTGGGATTGATGACCATATTTCTAGGTTCTTGTTGGATTGTTGAACAGATCTGTTTGCACTCTCACTGCTTGAGTATCCACTTCGTGTGCTTTAATTTTGTAACTTGAATAACTATTTCTAAAAGAACAATATGTAATGTATCAACTAGTGATTTCTTACTGTTTATCTTCTTTTCTTGAAATTCTGTAATATTTCTACCTTTTTCCTGTTTTTTTCTCTTCAAATAAAAAAAAATAAAAAGCAAAAGAGGAAAAGCAGGTGCTCTAAAGGATATAACTGCATGTATATTTAAGGGTGTAGGATTGATAATTATGTTGCTAAGTTTTTGTTGGATTAGAGAATGGAACTGTTTGCAGCCTCACTGTTTGAATGTCCACTCTGTATGCTTTGATTTTGTAACTTGAACAAGTACATCTAGGAAGACAATATGTAATATATCAACTAGCGATTTCTTACTGTTCATTTTTTTTGAAATTCTGTATTGTTTATACCCTTTTTTCTGTTTTGCTTTATTTTTCCCTTCCCTTTAAATGAAATTTTAAAAATCACTGATAATGATACTATTGGTCTAATTGCTCTTGATATTACTTTTGTATACTGCTTGAATAATCATATTCTCTGCTCTGTGATATGTGGAGGTTCCTGTCATGATACCTGGAAAATCTGTTTCCAAACGCAAATATATTTCAGTACCAACAGAAAAGCCAAGCTTTAAGCCATTATAGTCTTCAGGAAATTAACTCATAAGTAGCTATAAAGCAGTCTGATTTATTGACATCTTAAGTGGCAACTCCAATTTGGGTAAAAGTCTGGTATGCTTAGAAATCTTTAAATCTATCAGTATTGTTAAGTCAGAGAATCTATCAGTAAACAATATAGACAATCAATTGATAGAAGAATGATGGATGACTTATTCTAAAAGGCAGCAGCAGAATGAATTTCAGAAGGCAACACTACCCTCCGCAGATATTAACTTAGCATTACTGTGTGGCTGGCCCTTTAGGTAAACAGAGAGATGAAACCTCTTAACTCTGTCCTGAAGGAGCTCACAGTCAGTTAAAAGGGAGACTTATAAACAATTAAGAAGCAAGATAGATTAAGCAAACTCATAAATAACTGCCAGGCTTATGATAAAAATAACAGCATGTACACACACAAACTACTTACAAAGAAATTAACTTTGCCCATGTGCAACTTATGTGGGCAGTGTTCAGGGAAGGTTTGTAGTAGAAATGCTTCATCTTGGATTTGAGAGGATAATCCAAGTATAATATTATATAAATAAGGGAATCTAGTGCAGAATAAAAATTACGAGACAAGACTCATAATCATGAAACATGATGGTGAAAAAAAGAAAAAGAAGGCTTTGGAAATATATCCTATCTTCATATTGTTGAGAGATGACATTGTTCTTCCTCTTAATGAAAAGTGAGCTTTTGTCATCTCTCTTTGAACCTGGAAAAGCCTTTAACTAAGGAGGAAGTGGTGCTCTGGACTTCTGAGGTTAGTTCCTAAATGGAACTTTGAGTTTGGTCTGGATCTCTTGGGTTCATCACTCTCGGAACTCACTACCAAAATTGTGAGAAAAAGCCAGCAGGGACACTCACGTGCAAACTCCAACAAATCAAGGTGAAGTGTCAGTCAAATGCTAACACCACTTATCAAACGTGAAAAAGGGGAAGACTTGAGACGATGTTAGCTCCAGACACCCAGGTACCACATGACAGGATCTACTGAGCCCAGACAAGCCTTGGAACACAAATAAAAGTATTACAATAACTACTGTCATTTACAATGAATAACTTCTAAGGTGATTTACATTGAAATAGCTAAGTACATTATGTTTTAATGTGAGGGTAGTAGGATTATTGTACTTCATAGTGTGCAGGCTTGGTTTTTTGTTTTATTTTATTTTGTTTTGATGCTGGAGAATGAGTTCAGGTTCTTCTCCATCCTAAACACAAGCTCAAACACCGATCAGCATCATGGCCTTCATGCCAAAAATGAGGTGATTCTTATAGATTCCTCCAAGAATAAGTCTCTTAATTGAAAAACTACTACACATTATATTACCCATCAAATGCTTTATTTCTGTAGCATTATCCATATTTAAAATTTGATGTAAGAGGTCAAAATTAAAATTTTGATGTAAGAAAATATATACATATCTATTAATTCATCGAATAACATAGTAATGATTCAAATACTATCAATCTCAAAGTATGGAAACAGAAAGATATTTTGTTTGCAGTTTCTGACACACTATAATGTGATGTGAGAACCAGATTTTTGAATGAAAATGTCATCATCTATACCACTGTAGTATGTTATCTACATTCATAATTAACATAATTGTTAATTCTGGATTTTTTGTTTTCAGATAAAACATCTTTGAATATGATTACATGCTGTAAGGTACAAATAAAAAAGAAGGTAGTAGGTGATCCTTCCTGAAAGATCAGAAAATAAGCAATACTGTTGCATTATGAAGACTCAAGTTCCTGAAATTGCTCCTGATACATGAACATAGAAAACTCATATCCTCCTCCTGAGACTCATTCTTTCTTCATACAAATATTATTATCATCTTTTAAGGCAAAAAAATCATACCCAGTAAATAATGCATCACATAGTTAGGTTACACTAAAAATTAACTAGCATCTCAATACTTTATAATCACTACAGAATTTGTGCAAATGTGTTGGGAATCTCTCTGATTTTATAACTGTACTAAGTTCAGTGTAGTAAAGTGCATTTCTTGTTGACTGCTGTGTAACTTTCCTAACTAAATTTTAGTGTTTCATGTTTCACTCATTTCTATGACTACCATCAGTCAATGCCCTAACTTGTACATTGCAATTTATTTGAGGGCAAAAGATATTGGATTTGTTGCTTAGGGTCAGAACAATAACCAGATTGTTACAGATACTACTTGCCCAAGAATAAAAATATTAAGCCCCCTTTATTGTATTTATATTTTTTGTCACTGAGACTAGTTTTAACATATGAACATTATACTCATTTTATATGAACTTATACATAAGCAATTCCATTTTGAAGTTCATTTAGTTTGAATTTTTAATAGTATCCATAGTCTTATTGAGCAAATATCTTAAGAACAAAAAGATCTCAAAATAATTTTCCCTTGTGTTCTAGATATAATAGCTTAAGCACCTTTGTGGGGCTTCCAAGATTCCTTGTAAAACATCTATTTGATGAAGGATTTACCAAAACAAATTGTCACTATCCAAATGTCTCTATGCTAATAAACTTACCAGTTGGTCCCAAAACTCACATATCACTGGATATCAAAAAGGCATTTACTTTCCCATTAAATACATATTAGAATTGAGTGGATCACCCTCATTGCTTTCTTATCCCCTGCATCTTAGCCTTGCATCAGGACTTAGCAAATTTACTTCTGCAAAAGTCAGCTACGTAAAGATTTTCAGGTTGTAGACATTGTGATCTTTATTGCAGTCACATCACTGTGCCATTTAGGAAAGAAAGAAGCCACAGATAAGAACAAATTGGGGATGGCTGCTTTCCAATAAAACTTGATTTGCAGTAACACCATAAGCTGAAACAACTAGAAAGCTTTAATTTGCTGCTCTACAGAAATCCAAGAATGAGAGCTCAAATGCAGATTTACTCATGTTATCTTCCACCTATATCCTTTAATAGATCCACATACTGCCTAAACTTTGACACTCGTAAGAATGAAAAAGTGGTTTGTCATAAGTATTGATTTCACAATGTCAAGAGTAAATTAGGACAATTCTTGGCAAACTGAGACATATGATTACAATATGAACAGCCATGGATAAAGTCCAAAGGTATTAGTTGAGAACTCAGGGATTCTCCATCCTAGCATGACTGTTTTCTTGTTTATGTTAAAGCATGCATTCCACATCCTCACCCATTTTTTTTCTCCCTTCTTTTCTACTATCCCCTTTGTTCTTGGAAACTTCTAATTTGGATCTAAAAGGGACACCAAAGCCTCCTGTGTTTGGAAAATGCTTGGACACCAAAGCCTCCTGTGTTTAGAAAGTGCTTGGATAATGGGGCCCCTGGATGTAGTTTGCTGCTAGAAGGGGAGGGTCTCTGTGGAAGAGGCAAGTCTCAGCGGTGCAAACTGGAAGCATACCGCTTATTCTCTGTCTCCACTTTTCTCTTCTCTGCTTCCAGGCTGCCATAACAACAGCCACTGTTCTCTGACCAGGCTTATGCATCATGTTGCTCCTGCCTGGGAGCCAGCTGACCAGGGACTCCAAACACGGCTCAAAATAAACCCCTCCTCTTTTAACTTGTGGATGTTGAGTATTGTATCTCAGCAATGAGTGAATGATGAACACATTCTTTATGTTTCCTTTCTTCTCTAGTATATACCATATGTCTAGGACTCTAAATCTATCAAATGCATCCCAGTTTGCCAAATTCGGTTTCCCTATAAAATATAACTTAAGAAAACTTAACTCAGTATAATGCAGTAGTTTTGTAACAACATGGACATCCAGTTTCTGCTCTTTTTCCTCTTAATCTTCTCTTAATAGGGTACAGTATGGGGAAAAATAGAAGGTACCATTGTAATTTTTTTCTGAATACACACTAAAATAAACAGGAACAAGTGGTCTCTTACTTCCTAAGGTTTCCCTGCTTGGTTCCTACACCATGGGGCCCTGGTCCAAAACTAAAGAAATACTGCTAAGATAGTAAGTCCCATGTCACTGAAGAAGTTTTAATTCATTCTTCAAAATGTAATAAATACTTAGTAAATAGATGAGGAAACAATCTTTGGGGTTTATTCTGTTACAGACATTTTATTCAGCATTTCACACCTACTAGATTCTAGACCAAGAATTCAGATAAATGTAAACATTTAGGCCTTTCTGTAAAGAACTAATCTAAAGCATAAGAGGAGAATGTTCTACAAATAGAGTGGTTTCTGTTCACAAATTTAATTGTTTCTACAATTCTGGTAGCTTGTTAAAAAATCAAATTTGCAAACACTTTAATAACTGTTACTGGTTTCTTGTATAACACCGGACATGTGGAGATTTGAGAGGCTTTTTTTTGTAATTCTGTTTCTAGATAAAACTCGATACTGATACTATATATGTGGAAAATGCATAAAATATTATGCAGTTTTTTAAGAGAATAAAACCAAACAAAATAAAACTGAATAAAACCAATGAAAACAAAACAGTGAAAGTGATATATGACTTCAAACAACATAATAGGAAATAAACAACGCCGCTTATTCTCTTCAAAATAACTGCCCATACCATCAAACAAAACAGAACAAAATAAAACAAATCAAAACACACAATGAAAGTGATACAGGACTTTAAAACAAGATAACAGGGAATTAGCAATGGCTACCAGCTTCCCTTTTGAGACATTTCCTCCCTTTCACTTTCACAATACCTATTGTACACTTTGGATCCCACTGACTCCTTCAGTTCTTTAAACTAGGGAAACATGATGTTGTGAGTCCAAACCATTTCACCCAAGAGCATCATCACAAGTTGTGTTCATTTACCTACAAAAGCATCGTGATTATTCATCCTTCTTTATAGCTGAGTGGCTTCCATTGTACAAAAATGCCATATCTTTCTTATCCATTCTATGGTTGATAGGTAAACTACCTCTGCTTTTTTCTCCTGGTCACATGGAGCATTGTTTTCTCTCCTTTGTCTTTCAGTCTATGAATTTCCTTTTGAGTTAATGTGTTTCTTATATTCTGCATATTGATAGATCTTGTTTCTTGATCCACTCTGCCTGCGTTTCCTTTTATGGGTGAATTGAGGCCATCTACATGAATGGTTATGGCCAATATGCACTGGTTTGCTACTACCATGCTTTTTTCCTGCCATTGGCTCCCTGCTTATCCCCTCCATTCAACCGTCTGCCCTGCTTGGTGATTCCTCTGCTGCTCTTCCTGGAACAGAGGACATTCATTTTTATCTCATTAGAATATCCTTTGGTACTCTTTGTAGGGTTTGTTTGGTGGCTGTGAATGCCTTCAGTTGTTCTTTGTCTTAGAAATGTCTTATTTCTCCCTTAATTCTGAAAGGTAGCTTTTGAGGATAGTTTAATCTGTGCTGGAAGTTGTTTTCTTATATCTAAAATAAATGTATTACTATACACTTTTATGAGTATATAAATGAAATGCTGAATAATGGAATTAAGTTATTGTTTAATACCTACTTAGCTCAAACCTAGAAATCACTGTTTCACTCAAACCTAGAATTACTATCTTTTCTGAAAAAGCAAATCCAAACTTGCCAAGAAACCAGGTCTAAACTGTAGGATGGCAGTAATAAATAGAGGTTCTGTTATGCAAGCAGCAGGCTACAACCTGTGTGATAATTAGCAGCCCAACTCCTAACATAGGCAGGCAAGTTTAGAATCTAAAAACCACAGATTCCATGAATTACAATTGACCCATATGTAAAAGATGCTTCTTCCATTTACATCTTCCATTTTATGAGTTCTATAATGGTTTTAGAGCTGCATTTAAACTCCAAATGCAACTGCAAACCATCCCATTCTCAAAAATGCTGGAGCATCAGCAGTCTTTGAGATTCCCTGAATAATCTGGAGTCACAGGTATCCTAGTGAACAGAAAGATTCCAAAATTGCGTAACTTCCAAAGTTGTATGTATTTCTCCAAAATTTAATAACTATATAAAGCTGAGTCTACTTAGAGTATATATCACTCAACAAATACATGGTGACCTCCACCCTGTACTAGGTAACATATACTGTACTTATTTACAAAAACCATATTGATTTTCCATCAAACTGACATTCCTTAAAGATATTACTGCTTTCAGAATTACCCTATAACTTAAAGGGCTACAGGATGCAGAATGTACAAAACTTGGGTTGGGAGCAGTACACAAGCTTGTACCATTCCCATTAATGAAGAACTCAAAGTGTCTGGATATAAACTCTCCTGCCCAAGAAGAAAGGCAGTAACTAGAAAGAATTTTTCCATGACATATTGCTCTTTTTGTAGTGTTGGAGACAATCTCTGTCAACAATAAATACTGCCTTTACAGTTATGTATCCGCATTATATCAATTATTTAGTCATTAAATAAGTTGAATATTGCTTTCACTCTGTGTGTTCAGTAGTGAGAGTCATGTCCTAAGACTTTCTTAACTCTAGGACAAACTTGTTCAATACCTTTGGGTAAAGGCATCTCACTATTTATTTCTCAGTTAGAGACAAAATAGCCAAATAGGAGTCACTTGACAATTCAAATTAATGGAAGCAGAATTGAAAACCAAATTCTAACATCAAATGCTACACACTCAATGTGTAAGCCTCATAGCTGCTATTGCTAGCACAACTGTGAGTCTGATCAACAGTCATTTCTTATAAAAGGAAAGACATTTTTCAGACTAACAGAAGAGAGAACACAGACAACCATACCAATCTTTTTTGTTTTGCTTTGTTTTTGTTTTTTGGAAATTAAGGCACTAATTCATAAACACTGACTTTTACTGTGTCCCGATATGAATCACCAAAGTGTGTAACATCTTCTATCATTTAAATTTCTGTCTATAAAAACTTTTCGCATACGTAAGTGATGAAAATGAGAAAGAAATCAAGGCTATCTGAACACTACAAAATCTACACATAATTAAAGAATAAACAATAACAGAACTCTACATAAATAGAATTCTTCATTCATTCATTTTGCTACTACTTTTTGATTCTTCTCACCTTTTTCTTCAGATACAAAACAAAATCCATATACCATTAAATGCACACACACACACAGACACACATAATATGGAGCGGAACACCAATTTTATATTCTGCATACTAATTAAAAAAAGCCAGGCATGGTGGCACCTGTGATCCCAGCACTCAGGAGGTTGAGAAAGAGGATCATTGCAAGTTCCAGACCAGTATGGGCTACAAAATGAGCCCAAGGCCAGCCTGAGTTGCACAGCAAGATGCTGTCTGAAAAAGACAAAAATAAATAAATACATACATACATACATACATACGTAAATAAAAAAAAATTAAAAAGAATCCTTTTGACTCAATTTGAACTGACATTCTAGATCAATTAAGAGACTGGGTTGATGAGAAGTTCCTTAGAAAAATCTTTCAGCTGATAAATATAAAATGATCAAATTTGAAAAATCACCCTTTTACAAGCCCCAATCAGATAACCGATGCATACAACAATTCTCAGTGGATTCTAGAAACATTGGGAAAGGTGAGCAACGTAAGACTGTCTTCACTGCTCCTGGTGATTAAACACAGCATCGTGTGAAGCAGGGTGTGCAGACTGAAAATCTGAAATACTAATTGTGCATCCATCTACAAAATACCTTTGCTACTTTCATGAACCTGAATATAATCAAGTTTTAGATTTCACTTTCTGTTTATGAAGAATCCTGAGTATTAAATGAAGTACAGGACAAAGACCTTTTTGGTCCACTTAAACATGTAGCAACAAGGAAAAATAAACTTGATTTTGTTTCAAAATCTAATATCAGAGTTGCTTGATACCCATTGAATTGCAGTATAAAATGACTACAGACGTTGTCAAGTTTCTGGAATTTGGTACTAAGTCAGGGTAGGAATAAAAACGTAGGTCTATTGCCTCGCCAAGGTATGTTTTAACATCATATTTATTTTCTAAAGACAAAGCATTATCAAAGTTCATATTTACCATGGCAACTTTGCCAATTATTTAAGAATAGAATATTAATGATGTTGAATACTTTTATAGTTTGGTTTACATATTATCTCTTTGTGGTTCTTTGTGAAGATCCTTTTTAGAAAATTGACATCATTATAAAGAAAATTATTTATCATCATTGCTTCACCATATCTCTCTTTTAGTTTAGCATATTACATCAAACAGAAATATTAATTTAAAAATATATAGTCTTACAACTAATTGGCCTTTGGTGCTAGTAATCCAAATCTATTTTATCAAATCTTCACTTTATTTTTAAATCAACATAGATACCATTGTATTTTAGTTTCTGCTACTTGACTAAGTTAAAAATCTTAGTACCTTGTGAACATTTCATACTGGTGAAGCATTACAAACACATGTAATCCAGGCTTCTGAAAATATATGTGATCATGAATTATAAAGATTGCTTTTTTCCATATAGATACACATATACATGGAACTTATTAATAATCATCTGTAACAAAATTTATACTTTATTTTGGCTATATGGCTTTTTGTTCTGACTAGCTGAAAGTATTGTTTGCCTATACTAAGTGGGAATGTATTTTAAAGTCTTTAAATTTTACTACTGAATGATAGTATTCAAACTACTCTATGTGTACATATAAAGAGTATCCACTAAAATAGTTTTTCCACGCTTGCATTCAAAGGAAGTTTAAAGGAGAAAGTGGAATAAGTTTTAATTAATTTAGAAAAGGTTTTCCCTGAAAAATAATTCCCATTTATCCAGAAATGTTTTTTCCTCAGGGAAAAGAAATGATGTGTGCAATACATCGACTTTCTCATAAAAACAAATTGGAAAGAACTGATTTTTTTTGGTGATAAAAATATGCTAATTTGTTTCATTTAATATGAAAATTTCTCCTGATTAACCAAATCTCAACCTTTTTCACTGTGATACAGTGTTTATAATGCAATCATTTTTTTCAAATATTGCTACCATATTGAGGGATCCCATGTGCACATTTAGGACTTTTGAGGGATTTATGAAGTAGCAATTGCCCTATAGCACAAGGAAAAATTTCACACCAATATGCTTATCTGCCTTTATTTTTGTCCTTAAGGAATTTTATACTATATTAGCATGTTAAATATTTTTGTTTAAGGCAATGAGCCATTATTAATAAAACTATCCATATTTTCTTTTACAAAAATAAAAGGTATTGGCTACAGCAGTGTAATTTGACAATACCTACCAAAAATCATAAAATTCAGTGTGCCACATAGCCCAGCTATTTCATTTGCATGAATTTGTGCTAATGAAATGTTTTGAAATGTGAACATAGATTTCATTAAAACTGTATTCTTTGCAGCACTAAATGTAAATGCTCAAGAAAAGGATGAGCTACATTTTGGAACATCGACACACAATTCTGCACAGTCCTGAAAAATGTAGCTTGGTTTTATGAAATTAGTTTCTTGTCAATGAAAGATACCCAAATTATATTTTTTCATGAGAGCAAAAGACTGTTTAATTGTGCAAACATACATTTATGTTTTTATGAGTAACAAACCAAACCTATGCATTTTTTGTGTGCTTTTGTGCAAGTGTATAACCAGAGGTATACATAAAAAATATAAATAATTACTCCCATTGTGGAATAAGTTTTATGATTTCCTTTCTCTGCTTATGAACTAATTTTATGAAACTAAATTTAGAATTAAAAATTCAAATTATTTTATAAGTTAAAAATACAAACAAAATACATAGAATCACATATTTTTTTGAAAAATGCTATATAATATATACTGATTATTTTTAGTTGCAGATAATATGAATTAAAAATAAATTCATAATTTCTTTCTGGACACTCCACCTTGAACCAGTTCCTATACAACATTCCAGTAGCAACACAGGACTATATATCTGTTTCAGTTTGTTTATTGATATCACTGCGCTCTGTTTAAATTTAGATAATTTACTCAAGATCTCTGAATGTCACAAAGTCATTTGGTTGAAAAATGGTTATGGTAATAATACCTATCTTATAGAGTTGCCCAGATTAAATGAGGAAATGAATATAGTGTTTGCACAGAGGCTGGCTTATATACAGTATATAATTTACAACTTCAGCACTGCCTGACATATAACACTTCCTCAGGTTATCACCAAAAGAAGTTCAACTATTAAAGCCTTATTCTAAAGACTATATCCCCTATAACTCTAGCTAATGTGGATCAAAATTGCAGAATAATATTTTCACAGCTGGAGGATACCATTGACCTAATGGCGCAGAATAGCTTAGCATAGAATGAAACACCCACTGAGGATTAAACTCAATAGATTACACACTACAACTTTTCCATATTGTATCCTTAATCCATAAGAATACCCAGAGGGACAGTGTATCAGACTCAAATTTTTAAATAAAGATCAGAATTATAGAAATCTGAAGACACATTCAATGTCAAAGAAGCTAAGAGGAAGAAAAGAATCAGGATTTGAAACTAAGTCAGTTCAAATTTACAAGTAGCATTGTTCCAAACGTTTCAACATTCCTTACCAACAATGATGAGAGTGAAAGCTGACTTCAAGCAACAGTTAAATAGAATTAGAAGTATTTTAATATTGAAAGTGATAATCCTTAGAATGCAAATAGATTAGTTATTTTCCTGGGGACTTACTAATAGTATATAATTGTTTATACAGATTCATTTATCTGAATCTATAAAAAGTTGACCAAATTTTAGCTAAGCAAGATGATTAAGTTTTCAGTGAATATAATTGTTCTAAATGCTGATTTGAAGGGATTGTATTTGATTTTAAAAGAGTAAGTTAAGGAGGATGACCACTGCGCTTCACCCCGGCTCAGGCAGCTGAGCCACGCCTGCACACCATCACACACAAAGGTCCAAAAGATGACCACCATGTCCAACCCCGTCTCAAGCTGCCATGCTTGTGCCCTGAAGGCTCTCCCTTATGCACAGCAACAGAGGATGACCTCCGCCCCACCCTGTTTCTGACAACCACCATGCCTGAGGTCCAGCACACTCCCCCCGTGTGCTGACCCAGAGGACAGCTGCACCCACCCTGACTCAGCCCAAATCCCTTCGCTACCCTCCCCATCTCTCTCTTTTTTAAAAATCGGTACCGGGGATCAAACTCACGACCACACACTGGCAAGGCAGGTGCTTATTTGATGAGCTAAACCCCCAGTATCCCTCCCCGTCTCTTAGACTAAGCACTGCTGTGAATGTTTGGCTCCAAAGCTCCCTCCCAGAACCTTGAACTGCTGTGGATTGGCTGTGCTGGTCAGATGGACACTTGGTGGCCCCTCGTCCAGACAGAGGACCCTGGCAGGTACCAGTTACTATGTACCCAACAATCAGGCAGACATCAACTACACGGTAGGACCCTGGGAGATACACTGCCAAAAGTTGTTAACTATTGGGATTGAATAACCAGATATTGGCACAGAGGGTGAAAATGACAAAACGAAAAAGCAAAACACAATCTCAAACCTCTAGTCCAATAGGAGCAAGAACAGGTGACAGCTAAATAGAGAACTTTAAAGTCATACACCAGAAATCTCTGAAAAGATAACAAGTGAAGTAAAGAAACAAATCCATGAGGCTATAGAGGAAATCAAAATAGAAATAAGGTCTTATGTAAAAGACAGAAATAACAACCTTAGTAAATGATTTCCTCAACATAGCTATGGAAGAAATAGATTAAAAAAAATACAGGAGTTTGGGAAATTGATTGAAACTTTGAATGACAATGTATAAAACAAGCAGAATCTATGAAAGAAACAAAAAATTCTACTGAAAGCTGGCCAAACCATTTAAATGAAGCTGAGGATAGAATTTCAGAGCTTGAGGACAGGATCACAGATAACAATCATGAAAGGGTAAAACATAAAAACAACAAAGCGGCATGAAATGACAATCCAGCAGCTTCAAGATGATGCCAGGAGAAACAATGTAAGATTAATAGGTATCAGTGAGGAAGCAGGAGACAACGCAAAGGGCATAACTGAACTATTCACAAAAGTAATAGGAGAAAATTTCTCAAACATGGAGAAAAAAAACTGATATACAAACAAGTCAGGAATATAGAATGCTAAACAATCACAACCAACATAAATTTATACCTATAATAATAATAATTAATTATAACATATAATAATTAAGATCCCAGACATACAGCATAAAAACAAAATACTAAAAGCTATTAGAGAAAAGACACAACTCACCTATCAAGGAAAGCCTATTGGAATCTTGGCAGACTTCTCAGCACAAATCTTCAGGTTAAGGTGAGCTTGGAGTGAAGTATTTCAAGCCTAAAAGAAAATAACTTTCAAACTAGACTGATGTACCCACCAAAACTGTGTTTCAAATTTAATGGAGAAACAAGATACTTCCATGACAAAGAACAACTGAAGAAATTCATGTCCACCAAATGAACCCTAGAAAGAGTATTGAAAGACATACTAGATAGAGATAAAAATGACAACAACCTCCAGAACAACAGCAGAAAGAAACCACCAGGCTGGACAAGAAAATAAGGGAGAAAAGCAGAAAACCATCAACAGGAATGCACCATGGCAAAGTCAAGCCAGTACATATCAGTGATATCCAGAAATTTAAATGGCCTCAATTCACCTATTAAAAGAAATAGATTGATAGACTGGATCAAGAAACATGATCTCACAATATGCTATACAGAAGAAACACACCTGACTCAAAAAGAAACTCAGATTAAAAGTCAAAGGTGGAAAAGAGTATTCCATGCAACAGGAACCCAGGAAAAATCAGGGGTAGCTATTCTGCTGGCAGACAAAGTGAATTTCAAACCTAAAAGGATTAAAAGAGATAAAGAAGATCACCACATACTTGTAATTGGAAAACTACAAGAGAAAGAACTAACAATTATAAATATATATGCACCAAATATAGGAGAACCCAACTGTATAAGACAGATACTAATGGACATGAAAAACCAAATACACAAGAACCCAATTGTAATAGGAGACTTTAAAATCCCACTGTCACAAAGAAATAGGTCCACTATACAAAAAGTCAGCAAAGAAACAACAGAACTGAATCATACCTGTGAGAAAATGGACTTAGTGGATGTTTATACAGTGTTCCACCCATCCACATCAGAATATACATTCTTCTCAGCTGCACCTAGGACATTCTCCAGAATAGTCCATATATTAACTCATAAAACATTCTTAAGGAAATGCAAAGGGAGCAAAATTATACCAAATGAACCCTATCAAACACCAGAAATCTCTGAAAAGATAGCAAGTGAAGTAAAGAAACAAATCCATAAGGCTATAGAGGAAATCAAAATAGAAATAAGGTCTTATGTAAAGACAGAAATAACAACCTTAGTAAATGATTTCCTCAACCTATTATTATGCATAATATCTGATCACAGTGCACCAAAATTGGAAATCAATGGCAAAAAATCTGCAAAACCTGCATAAATACATAGAAATTAAATAACAACCTTCTGAACAACCAGTGGGTTACAGATGAAATTAAAAAAGAAACAAAACAATACCTAAAATACCATGAAAATGCATATACAACATTCTGAAACCTATGGGACACAATGAAAGCAGTTCTAAGAGGGAAATATAAAGCAATAAATAGCCACATCAAGAAAATGGAAAGAGCACAAATAAATAACCTAATGCTACATCTCAAGCTTCTAGAAAAGGAAGAGCAAGTCAAATACAAAGCTCATAGAAGAGAGAAAATTTTAAAGATTAGAGCAGAAATTAATGCAATTGAAACTAAAAAAAATAAAAAGAATTAACAAATCAAAGAGCTGGTTTTTTGAGGGAATAAACAAAATTGATAAACCTCTAGCCAACCTTATCAAGAAAAAGAAAGAAAAAACCCAAATTCATGCAATAAGGACTGAAAAGAAGGAAATTACTACAGAGCCCATAGGAAATTCAAAAGATCATGAACACCTACTTTGAAAATCTCTACTCATATAGGATGGAAAACGGAGGAAATGAACAGATTTCTAGAAACATATGAACTAGCAAAGCTAATTCAAGAAGACATAACAATTTTGAAAATGCCCATATAAGCTACTGAAATAAAAAATGTGCTTATAAACTTACCAACAAAGAAAAGCCCAGGTCCTGATGGATTCAAGGCTGAATTCTATAAGAAATTTAGATATTTAATGCCAATACTCCTTAAACTCTTCAATGAAATTGAAAGAGAAGCAGTCCTCACTAACTCATTCTTGGAAGCAAGTATCACTCTGAAACCAAAACCAGAGAAAGACCCAACCAACAAGGAGAACTATAGACCAATCTCCCTAAAGAACATTGATGCAAAAATTCTCAATAAAATATTAGCAAATAGAATGCAGCAAATCATCAAGAAGATTATACACCATGATTGAGTGGAATTTATTCTAGGAATACAGGGATGGTTCAACATACACAAATCAATAAATGTAATACACCACATCAACAGAGCCAAAAATAAAAATCACACGATCATCTCAATAGACTCAGAAAAATCTTTTGATAAAGACTAACATCTTTTCATGATAAAAACCTTAGAGAAACTTGGAATAGATTGTATGTACCTTAATCTCATAAAGGCCGGTTATGAAAAACCAACAGCCAACATTATACTAAATAGACAAAAACAGAAAGCTTTCATTCTAAAATCAGGAACAAGACAAGGATGTCCACTATCATCACTTCTATTCAATATAGTTCTAGAAATATTATCCATAGCAATCAGACAACAGGGAGAAATAAAAGCAACAAACATAGGAAAAGAAGTTAAATTATTGTTATTTGCAGGCAACATGATGCTCTACATAGAATACCCCAAAAACTTCATTAAAAAACTAATAGAGGTAATAAATTCAGCAGCATAGCTGGATACAAAGTCAACACTCAAAAATCAATTGCATTCCTGTACACAAACAAAAAACTCACTGAGAGAGAAATTATGGAAATATCACCTTTCACAATAGAATCTAAAAAAATCAGTTACTTAGGCATCAACCTAACCAAGAATGTAAAAATATATATGCTGAAAATTTTACTACTCTAAAAAAGGAGATTGAAGAGGATGATAGAAAATGGAAGGATATTCCTTGCTCTTGCTTCGGAAGAAACAACATTGTGAAAATGACCATACTCCCAGAACTACAGATTTAATGCAATCCTTATCAAAACACCATTAACATATCTCACAGAACTAGAGAAATCAATCCTAAAATTCATTTGGAAACAGAAGAAAACTAGAATAGCAAAGGTGATTCTAGGTAACAAAGGCAAGACAGGAGGCATCTCAATTCTCGACTTGAAAATATACTACAAAGCCTCAGTAATAAAATCAGTACGGTACTAGCAAAGAATTAGACCTGAGGATCAATGGAACAGATTAGCAGATGCAAACACAAATACAAAGACACTCAGCCACCTGATATTTGACAAAGGGGCTAAACATATTCACTGAAGAAGGATAGCCTATTTAACAAATAGTGTCAGAAAAATTGGCTCACCACTTGCCAAAGATTGAAAATAGACCCATGCCTATCACCATACACTAAAGTAAAAATGGATCAAAGATCTAAATATTAAAACAGAAACACTAAATATACTGGAAGACAAGGAGGTTAGAAATCTTGGAGACATAGGAGTAGACAGAGAATTCATGAATAAAATGCAAACTGTACAGGAAATACTTCAAAGAATCAACAACTGGGATCTCATATTACTAAAAGGTTTCTGTACTTCAAAAGAAGTCACCAACAGAGTGAAAAGACAATCCACAGAATGGGAAAGAATTTTAGCCAGCAACCCCTCAGACAAAGGACTTATATCCAGAATATGTAAAGAATTGAAAAACATCAAGCCCCCAAAATTCAAAGACTCTATTCAAAAATGGGCATCGGAGATGAAAATACAGTTTTCAGATAAAGATATATAAATGGCAAATAAATATATGAAGAAATGTTCACCATCACTGGTCATTCAAGACATGCAAATTAAAACAGCATTGAGATTTCATCTCACCCCAGAAAGAAGAGCTGCCATCAAGAAATCAACTGATAACAAATGTTGGTGAGGCTGCGGGGAAAAGGAACACTCCTCCATTGTTAGTGGGAGTGTAGACTGGTGCAATCACTTTGGAAATCAGTATGGAGATTTCTCAAAAGCAAGCATTGGAAGTTCCATTTAATCCAGCTATTCCCCTCCTGGGTATTTTCCCAGAAAAATTGAAAAGCTCATGCCACGATGATATATGTGCACCCATGTTTATAGCAGCACAATTTGTGATAGCTAAATCTTGGAAACAACCAAAATGCCAATCAACTGCAGAGTGGATAAAAAATGTGGTATTTTTATACAATGGAATACTATTCAACTATAAAAAGAATGAGCTTGATTTACCTTAATAGGTAAATGCAGGTAACTTGATAATATCCACATTAGTGAAATAAACAAGACTTTCATGAGTAAATATCACTTTGTCTCTCTAGTGTAAAAAATAATAAAAACTGACAGAAAATAGGATCCAAAAAGTATAATAGATATTGTGAAAGTGAAAGGGAAGGAAAGTGCTCTAAAGAGTATAACAGTATGCACAGTGGGTAAGATAGATGACCATATTACTGAATTTCTGTTGGAACATTGAACAGAAGATTTGCACTGTCAATGTTTGAGTGTCTAGCCACTGTTTATGCTTTGATTTTGTGACTGTAGCAACTATTTTTTAAGATGACAATGTATCAACTAGTGATTCTATGTTTTTTTTTAATTTGGTATTGTTCTACTGTTGTTTTCTGTTTTTCTATTTTCTTTAATTTCTTTCTTGAAAAAAAGGGAGAACAATATGTAATATAACAACCCTTGTTAAATTTCTTTCATTATTTTTTGAAAACCTATACTGTTATTGTTTTAAGTTTATTGTTGTTGTTTATGCCCTTTGCTTTTTGTTTTTCTTTTCTGACTTCTTTTTTTAAATAACAAAGTAATACAAAAGAATACTTAAAATGTGCATTAATAATATATTGCAACACACACAGAAAGACATACACATCTCCATACCAGCCCATATAGCTAAGTGCTGAGATTTGAGCTGCTTGCTTCTTAATAATAAACTCAAAATATGCATAGTGATTTTTCACACTTGAAAAATATACATGTCTTGGAGTTAACCTCCTGATCCCATATCTGATCTATTAATATCCATGAAATCATTTGACAATTATAGTTGGTTCATTTCATTAAATGATTTCAGAAATGCTTGTCAAATCAATCTTTTCCTTATCTAATTTCTCTTGTGCTAAATTTGTCAGAAAATTTTTATTAAATACCTATTAATTTGTGCTCAAAGTCAATTAATACTTTTTAGTGCAAACAGTCAAAACATACTGATAAATATTTCATATACCCTGTAATAACTAATGAATTAATTTGTTTAAAATATAAATATTTCACTAAGTCATCATACTGTCGTATATTCATCAATTTAAAGAAAAAATGTAACAGCTAAAGAAAGATTACCTTTTCTCTGTGATCTGAAAGATAGTCTGGTTTTTGTTGATTTAAGAGCTTCATTGAAATTGTGGGCAAATTCAAATTCAAAGTTTGGATAAATCTATTGCTAAGGCATCATGATTTGCCTTATAGAGGTTGTGATACTGAGTACCACTTCTCCTGACTAGAGGAAATAAATAATTTCTTGAAATACCAAGAAGCAATTTGATTATAGAATTCTGCTTGAAACTTTGTAATGCCTGGTTTTGACTGAATCACTTCCTATGTTACATCATTTTAGTATGTGCCAAGAACAGAATCATATACCAACTCTACTTATATCACATTTTTGATATTCAAAATTTCACCCAATGATAAAAATAATATTAATGTATACATTAACACCTTTTACTATTCCTGCCAGTGACTATTGAAACTCTAACCCTTCTGCATATACATAGACCACTCATACTTCAACATGAATATGTACTTAAATTCTCCATGTTCAGGTTTTTTCAAGTTTTATTTTTATTAGATACGTTAGTAGTACATAATGATCACATTTCTTGTGGGGAGTTGGTAGATGTACATAAAATGTCTTAATTCTCCTTTTCATTCCCTCTCCTCCTTCTTCCCTTCCTGTATCACTTGGAAACTATGTATCTCACTACTTCCCATTATCCATTTTTCCCATTATCTAATTTTACTTTGCTCTTTGTTTATACATCGATTTTCTCATATAAGAAAAACCATGTGATACTTCATGTTCTTTTGGAGAAACAAGAGCAATTGTCTTGACTATGTCCATCTGTTATATTTTATACTGTGCCTCATAATATTCATTTGCTTTTATCTGTCATCTGCTAAAAAGTAAGTCCATGATCACCACTTCCCATCTAACTCTCATCCGTCTCTTTTGCAATGTGTGATTTATTGTATTTTGTCTCACTTCATTTTCATTTATTTTGTGGTCCTTGGGCTGGAACCCAGGGCTTTCACAAACTAAGCCCTTGCTCTACCACTTAGTTCCATCCTCAGCTCATTGGAAAACATCATATTATGCCACTTAGTTCAATAACAATTTTCTAGCACTCATGGTTAAGAATTTGCATCTTGTTAACCTTTGTATCATTGAAAACATGTGGTACAGATTTTTGACAATTATAATTATTCAAGGGGAAATTGTTGAGCTGAAATTTGACAGTAAAAACTGCTAAATTCACTTACATTTGTAAATGATAACTAACTCTAGGTGTATCATACTTCCAAATCAAGTATATTAGGCGTCATATAATTAAATTTAGTTTGTGAAGGATTTCACAATTTTAAATAGATTCACTCATTAAAATAGTTTCTATATCTTTCAAAATTGTATAATGCATAGCATATATTTTATACATATAATATGTATTATTTAAATACATCTTCTGTTTGTATGTGTATTATTCAGAATACTTATTACATTATTATAAAGATTGTATATACATATGACCACCTCCTCAAATTTCAAACTATTTAAAATATGAAAATATGAAAAACAAAATAAAGTAAAATTACATCTAGTAGATAACCAAAAAGATGTCATGATCAAAATATAATGGTGATTATTAGACTGATCATTTTTTTCTCAATCCAAAAATGGGCATTTGAGATGAATATGCACTTCTCACATGAATAAACACTAATGGAAAATAAATACATGCAAAAATTGTTCAACATCATTGGTCATTTGAGAAATACAAATTAAAGCAACACTGAAATTCCATCTCACTCTAGAAAGAATGGCTTTCATCAAGAAATTAACCAATAACATATGCTGAAGGGTTGTGGGTGAAAAGGAAGCCTTCTCCACTTTTGGTGGGAGTATAGACTGGTGAAACCAGTGAGGAAATCATTGTGGAGATCCTTCAAAAAGCTGGAATTAGAGTTCTCCCTTGACAGAGCTATTACCTTTCTGGGTATCTTTCCAGAAGAATTCATAATACTTTACCATGAGAATATCTGTGCACTTACATTTATAGCAGCATGATTTGTAACAGCTAACTCTTAGAAACAACCCAAATGCCCATCAACCAAGAATAGATTTTTAAAAAAGTGGTCTTTTTATACTCATCCATAAAGAAGTATAAGCTTGACACATTTCTAGGTAAATGGATGCAAGTGGAAATCATAATCATCAGTAAAATAAATTAGACTCGTGTTTGTGCACATGGTATTGTCTCCTTCATGTGAGAAACTGAATCAATACGAACCAAAAAGTTCAATAGATATTGTGAAATGGGAAAAAATTTTACAAAAGGAAAGAGGAACTAGGGTGGAAGAATTGGGAAAGGAAGAAAGAGAAAAGGAAAAAAAAACCCAAAGAAACAAGACAATTATAGTACTAGTTTGTCTTAGTTCATTGAAAAGAAAGGTTTTTGCTACTATCATTTAGAGAATTTTTCTGCATACATGCTGCACTCTGCATGAGTACTTTGAAGATAACAATAAGCAGTGAATTAACCATTGTTATTCTCCTGTTATTTTGTTATGAAATTTTATCTTTTCTATAAAACTTTTAAAAACGAAAAAACCTAAAAAATAAACATACCAAGTTTGCAGGTATGAGAAGCTTCTCCCCAGTGTTCCAGGGGGAATTCAAGAGCAGGATCAAGGATTCTGAAATTCAAGGAAACCCCACTCTACTTGCCAAAACAAATGTTTGGTTGTTCATATTTGTAAAAAATATTTAGAAATACATGAAGAATAGAAATTTGTATATTTTTTCTGAAGCCAAATCACTCAAAACTATGTTTTGTATTACTTACCTTTTTTTTTTCTATCTTGTGAAAAGGAAAATTCATTAGGCAAATGGCTACTTTCTGTAGTCTTTTCTATTCTCATCACCTGTACCTATCTTTAAAACTGACAAAATGATTTTTATAGAGTGCTCATTGCTAATAATTAGGCCCAAATATCCTAGGGGCTTTGAAACGATCCTGGCATTGAGTCCCACTCCTTAATCCTAGAGGCTGTCTCTGCTTTTTCAGTCCCACTTCCCTTGGTGCTTTTCAACCAGAAATCTGCACTCTTGGCTCATCGGAGCAGATGAAAATGAGAAAAGGCATTAAATCTACTGAGAAGGTGTGTCCTAACAAGATTTCAGACCCAATTCCAGCCACCAAAGGCATTCAGATAAGGCTCAGATACACAGTTCATCCTCTGGATTCTTTCATCCAACTCTAACCCTGGAACCCTGTGTGATTCCTTCACCTCTATTCACTTCACAGGATTGCGTGCAGCACTAATCATAATACAGGATTTCGCTTAGAAGTTTGATCAGCTTTAAAGTTTGCTCCTGCTCAGTGCAGACCATACACTTAGCTCTGAAGGATGACAGGATAAAGAGATTCTTTGCCCTGCACACTTTAGGAATTAATTGAACCAACTATAAATAGCCATTCTAAGCAGAAAGGAAACACTCGTGGCATTACCTTGAAATATAACATTTCAAGATTGCCTTGAGCTCTTGATGATGGGGAAAAATTAAATTCTTACTTATAAATCCTAGCTATAGTCATTCAGTACAAGTGTATTTCAGAAGATTAAATGTTTATCTGAAAATTTTTCCAGCTTTTGGGTAAAAATAATGTAACAAATTGAACTATTATTGGAAAAAAGAGAGAATTATCAATAGAATACTTAGGTATGCTTATCCTCTTATAATCCATCATGGGTTGTTTTTGTTTTTGTTTTTATAAAATAAGAGTGATGTATCGACAAAGGACCAACTGACTTGAGATCACAGAAGTGAGAAAGGTACATCTGATCCAAAGTAAAATTCTTACTGACATAATGAAACAAAAGCAATCCTATAATATACTCTGAGAATTTTCAAGGAAGAGAGATTCAGTGATTAAACAGGTAATGTCGCAGCCTGTCATTAAGGGAGTAATTTAAAATGCATAGAAGATTCCAAAGAATTCTGCAAATCAAAAATTTATTTCTGGATGGAGAGAAATAGTTTTCCTATCCCTAAGCACTACAAATTATTATTTCATGTTCAGAGTTTATATGATAAAATTTTTTGAGATCACATTTTTCTAAAAGGAAAGAAGTATATACAGCCTTATTCTTAGTTACTAGCTAAAGTACATTAATTACAGTATAGCCTAAGTTCTCCTGATGGGTTGTATTTACCCACCTAGAATAATCAAAGCTCCTCAATCTCTCTGTAAAACACAGTGATAAGTAGCCACAGTTTTTGACAGATCAAGGCTAACAAGCTACCTACTCCATGACATACTGTGGCTATCTTATATTAGAAATGTACGCTCAGCATGAATGTGCTACAAAAACTTTTTAATGATGTTTTTCTTGCTCATGTCAATTTAAATTTTTAATTAACTATTTAATAAGCTTCAGAAATATGTCTACAAGAAGAAATAGTTGCTTTTCTATGAAATATTAATTCACTGCTTTGGAAATATTAAAAAAAGAGTAAAGTTTTTGTTGAAGTTTTTATGTGTTGAAATTAGTAACAGTGGAAAAAGTATCTGAATATAAAATAAATTTGATCTTAGACTGAGTCATAAATAACTGTGTATATGCTTGAGAGAGAGAGAAAGAGAAAAAGAAATGGGAAGTAAAAAATAATGAAAATTATGAATACATTCTGGCATCCAGGGTTAATAAAAGATAGAAAATTTGAAATCTCATTAGGTAGACTTTCACTTTACATTGAAAAACTAGCAGCACAGTGTTTATTAGTGGGCTCAAAGTTAACATAAAATATTTAAGGTATGAATTTTATTATTTAATAATTTACTGCTTTGTGAGACTTAAAAATGTTTGAACAGCATTCCCAACTGCACTGGATTCTTTCGTTAGTAATAAGAGTTCTTAAGGATATGATAACCACCATAACACATTTTTTTTTTTTTTTGGTACAGGGGGTCGAACTCACAACCTTGAACTTGCCAGGCAGGCACTTATATTGCTGAGCTAAACCCCCAGCCCTTACACAGATGGCTTTGTTTGCTGTGAAAATCTACATGGCACCTACAAAAGATTCCACCAAGAACCAGGTTATCATTTTTGGTACACGAATGAAGATAGTTTATCAATATTTTTTTTTAAATTCCTGAAAATGGGAAAGAGAATACACTGTGTTTTTTTGGGGGGGTGTTATTGTATTTAACCATATGCTGTCAACTATTTGGAATTCTCATTACAAAATATGAATGTGGCCATTAATTTTTTTATTGTATAAAGAATCATTTTAAGTTTCACTAGTAAGAAATGTGAACGAGATGCTCAGATGTACTCAAAATTGGTTCTCCATTTCTTTGAATGCACAGTCACATTATCTTTGTCAGATTCTCTTACATGAACAGTGGTAGTAGGGCTAAGTTGCGTGCAGTTGAATTAGAGTTGGAACAGTGCTAGGCCTGTGGATGCCTTTAGGCCATAACCCTATTTGCACTTTTTCACAGCTCCTAACTAGAAGCAACTGCAGTCAACTTGTGCTGGGTGGACCCAGTATGAACACCTATGGTGGACTATTTCTTGAGAAAGAAACTTCTGTCTTGTTGAGTCATGAATTTTTGCATCTATTTTTTAGAAGAGCTAGCATGATTCTAATTCAGGCCTTTCCTGATTATCATAGACAAATTTGGTCTGTTCCCAGCATAGACTTGTGCTCTTTATAAAACTGTGACTTAATGAAGAGTATTTCTGAGTAGGACAGCTATATGTTATAGAAGCGCAAAAGGACTGCATGGTGATTGCACACATAGCAGTTTTCTAGAGAGAATCAAGTGATAATTCTAAAGTTCTATTCTTAGGGGCAAACTTCTCTAGGAAAAAATTGGAAGCAATATTTAGGATCAAGAAAAATCAGTACATCAAAGAGCATGATCGCTACTTGACACATTACTACTGTGTGATCATCTGGTTGAAGTACGATTGCCACATTTTTCCATTTTAAAGAGATGTTCCTCATCTGGTAACTAAAAATTTAAGTACCTACAGGTAGAAGGGAATAAGTTAAGACTGTAAATGTCCTGTCCTTCAACAGTCTTTTACCAGCTTGCTTCAGTATCCACTAATTATTCTGACCTGAATTAATTATAACTGTTGGACATGTTAAGTGTGCATTATTTCTTTCATTTTTGTCTGAAAAGTGTCGACTGACATTCTGCTGTTAATAACAGATTTCCTTTGGCATTCATTTCAAATTATTGAAGATATATATTGATTCATGGATTTTTATCTAGATTATAATCTTTTCTCCTATTATTCAAATTTTGGACCTATTTTCCTGAGTTGAGCCACTGGAAGCAACTATATGTTAGTATCTGTGCTGCTCTGAAATATGAGCATCACTTTTGAGCAGTTCATGCTTTACCAGACACAAGCTATTCCGAGTTCAACTTGTACTTTCCTAACTCAGCCACAGAGTTAAGCGTTTCTCTGAAGAACATATTGGTTCTTTTTACAGAAAGTAGTATTTAGAAACTACTTCACGATAGTCATGGTAATGAAAACTGGATATCATTGATTTTAGGATATATTCTTACACAAAGCCAAGGAAAAAGATGGATATTTTTAAATTCATGTCGTCACGCTAATTTTTGGGTTATTTTTCTTTCTCCATTTCAGATACCTATTTCTCTTTCTCTAAAATGGCAACATTAACATATCTAAGGTTGTCAAGATGTTTTAGAATAATTACAGTCACGCTCATATTAGAATAATAGATTAAAATTAGTAAATAGAGCATATTTATTTTTATCTTGTGATTATTTCGTATTATTTCAGCTGTATGACAGTCTACTTAGTTTACAATTGAAATAGATTGAATACTTTGATACACACATTTGATATATAAAATAGTAAAAATGTTACTCTTTGGGATTTTACATAAATATTTATAAGTCTAGTAGTTTGTTTTAACTTTATTACACTTTTCTGTATAATTGTTACAGCTGCATTTTTCAAAAAATTAGAAAGTTTTCTATCATTTCTTAAGTTCTATAAAAATTTGTATAGCTGTAGAATAATGCGCCTTTGAAGATTTTACAGAATTCTTTTGTGAAGCCATCTGGGTCTGTTGCTTTGGGTAGGGTTGTTTTTTTTTTTTTTTTTTTGTAACATTTTCCATGTCTTTTATAAAAAAATGGTCTATTTAAGCACAATATTTTCTCAAAGACATTGAAATACATTATGAATTTCACAAACTGCCTGATATTTGGTTCTCATTCTAGGAATCTCTTAACACTTGCAGAAGTAAATCAATAAATAGTGCAAAGTACAGGAATTCCAAGAGCTTGCACACTATGTCATACTGTCAAGCATGTTTAATTGTGAATGTGAACTACATAATCAATTACATACAATAGTGCAACAGAGCTTACAGAGCAGAAGAATAACTAGAGGGCTAACAGTGAAATACCAAGGCCATGCCATCTGCCGGTGGGCAAAAATAAATTCTTCCTCCAGCTTCTCTTCTTCTTTAGGAAGTGTGAACTTTCAAATGTGATATTTCTCAACATCCCTGAAGGCTATAGAAGAAGACTTTGTTACACTAAATGAAAAATTGCACAATTATTTGATATGGCACTTTGGGACTCTTTTGTTCCGAGTAGAAATGCATCTCCACCAGTGTTTTCCAACCTGAAACATACAATCTGATCATTACTCTAGGTAAATTTTTTTTCGTTAATCCTAAATGTTAGAAGGAGGAAGAGATAAAGAGCATTATTTTTGGTCAGAACAAAGGAATGAAGTATGTGGGGAAAGGAACAGATGGAAAGAAATGTAATTCTGATTTTCTAGAAGTATCTGCAGAATGAGTCTCATATAATACAGAAAAGTATTGAGATATTCTATCAACTGGATTGATTTAAATAATTGTCCTTTTGTTGTGCAGAAAAGGAGTGATTGAATTCAGTTCCTTGTATTATAGTATACATTAAAAACTGTACCACATGACCATTTTACAATATAATAATATACTCACTGAAAATAAGTGCCATTTCTGACAAGGAGAATTATGCTCTTGTTCTTTTTTTAATATTTACATTTATATTTAATCAATAATATGTGTGTGCATATGTGAATATGCATTTTCAAAGTCATGTGTATATAATACATGACTGAATTTATAAATTCTGTCCATACACTATTTGGAAGTGTAATATAGTAAATGTATGTGTATATGTGTGCTCCATACATAGAGAGTGTGTATTAATTCTTCACAGAAAGAGAAAGGAAGTGTAGGGAAGAAATCAATAAAATTTGCTCCAAAGAAGTGTATAATCTGATGGACATGATAATATCATATTATTATGTGAGACAGAATAAAATAGGGGCTACACAGAGTTACAAATCTTTTATAAGAGAAATAATAGTTATGGCATCAATCAAGTATTGTGTTTACTGGAGGAAAAAGAAAACAAAAGAACTAAAATAAGTTCCTTTGAGTTTACCTTAGAACAACAAAATCCCAAAATGGTGATGCTCACACTGTCAGGAGAGGGAATATCAGCTTCCAACTAGACAAATATCAGTTACTCTGTGGTATCAACCAGGTTATTCTTCAGATTTAAATAAAACCTCTCCCAGTCCATCTTGGGCTAAAACAAATGCTACTCACAGTAAGATGTAGGATTTTTTTTTCCTTTCCAGTAAAGTAGCAAACCGTGGTCATAGAGACCTGCTTTTCTCTGACTTGGCTGAAGGGGAAAGGGTGTTTTTTAGATGGGGTCTCTGTTATTCATGCTGCAGTGAGGGCAATTACTAGAGGATGCTGACATCATTTCTCCTTTCAGACAGGAACCAAAGGCAGGGAAGAAAACGGGACCATCACCGCTCAACAAAGTGTCAAAATCATGCAGAAATCAAAACAGGCTATTGGAATTCACAGGTTCTTTAATATGCAGAGCTACTTTTTCCTTTTAGCTTAATAAGGGGTTGCATAGCGTTACAATTAAAGATAATTGCAGGGTGTAAAAACTGCATTGTGATTACAGAAACACCAAATGAAACTTGGTGACAACAACACAAAGACTTCATCCTCCAAACACCTTGGAACTCTGCAGCCTTTAAAATAAAATTCCACCTCTCTAGAGCTTTTTATTTTTATACTGCCTCCCTTATTTCCAGCAAAAAACATTAATGTCTTGAAGAATTGTCAATGGAGCCCTGATTTTTTTTCCCAAACATACTTAAATGTATAAATATGAATGCTGCTTTTTGATGTCTCTTAGAATTTGAGCTTGTATTAAAATCAGGATTGACCATATGATGTTTCATTTTTTCATCTAAAGCCCTGTCAGAAATATCTTGCTAAATATCATGCTAAATATCATAGTGCTAAATAATTCCAAAATCTTTCCCTTGAATTTATTTGAGAAGATGGTAGAAGTCTGAGATTCAATTCTATGAAATGTGAAATGAAGTTATCATTTTTACCTGATCAAGCACACTGCTTCCATCTAAGACCCATAAATCAGAGAAAGTAGAACCATATTTGTGCATCAGATCTTCACTACAGTTTGATAAATATTCCATTTTATGTTTTTCCTTGGGAATTAAATAAAGTTTTACAGAACTGACTTCAGGAAAACAAGAAGGAAGATGAAAGTAATTGGTAAGATGCTCCCCTTTTTCTATTTAAATTGAAAAATAAAGTGGGCAACTCCTATCATGAAGTCCTATAAATTCCCCAAAAGATTAAATACATGTAGATATAATGCTACAAGCTAAAAAGGAAACATGTTCTTTTTCTCAAGTAGAAAATGTTCACTTAAGGAAAACAGAACAAAACAAAACAAAAATATAACAGCTCAGCAAAGAAATGAATCTTGAAACTGCTACTAACAAAAAAGACCTGTTAGGCTGATGTGCACTGGAAGCTCCCAGCCTGTGTCTATCAAACTAAATGGACTAAAACAAACCAACAGAGAACTCTCAAAATCTGGGGAATGTGAACTGTAAAGAAAAAAGGGTAATTCTCCAAAGAAAGCTTGTAAGAAAAAATACCATTTAGCAAGTAATGTCTTTGACAATCTAAAATAATTGTTAATCTCCATATAAAGAGGATTTTTGGATGTCCTATCCAACCTGTTCGTCACTGGTGACAGACACCCCTAACTATTCAAATGGGCTTGTGGAAATGTATCTAAATAAGGAACAATATGGTTTTATTCATTTTCTAAATAATATGCAAAATTTTGTTAACCTGGATTTTGAGTAAGATTTACAAGCCTTAAAACTCAGCAGTCTGACAATTTACATGTTAATGTAGCAATTCAGTTCAACAAACATTTATTGAATTACTAGCACAATAGTATACTGGGTATTCTGGAAGTATTATCTATGCAATTTAGGAAGTATGCTACAAGGAAGTGAGACAAAACTTAGGCAACTTTGCTCTTGACATTTTATTCATATTAACAATAAATGCAAAATAAAATAAGATATGAAATGACTAACACATTAGCACTGTCTTTTTCTGTGCATGATGTATGTTTAATATATATTCCTGAAATGTCTAGTACATGTTATTGAAAATAATTATCTTATTGTCTTGGCTACTGAAAGGAATATATATATATATATATATATATATATATACATATACTGCCTCAGTTATTTATCGTGAACTTTTGTTATCCTTCATGTAAAATGTTTTTCATTTTATGTTTTAGAATATGATTTTTAAAATCAATTGAATAACATAGGATAGACTTTAGATTTAACTTGGGATAAACTTCAACAGTCAATTTTTAAAGTCAGCATCCAAAATCTTTCATGACTATATGGAGTGGATTTTACAAGATGAAAATAATGAAAAGTAGAATATTGCATTAAAAACAAGCAAAGCCCCCACAACAGGTGGGCAGTTAAAATAATGACAGTTTCCTAATGACTTGATATATTTAGGATGGTATGTCTATAGAAATGTCAAATATAGCACAATATTTTCTCTATCAATGAAATGCATAGATCTGCGCTATACGCCACATTTTCATGAGTGGCTGTCATTTCTTGCACAATTATGCTGTGCAGTTGTTGCATTAGTAGAGGAAAGCTAGGCATTCTTTTTTGACCTTCTGCCTCTGTTAGACATTCTTTACAGTTCTTTCACATAGGCATTTTATTTAATTCTCGGAACTATTTTGTGAGACAGGGCATTCTGTTCAGCCGAATCTGTGTCTGGAGCTGTCCCAAAAGCAGTGTCAGGAGAATTTTCAAAAGGGACTGTCCCATCTGTCCCAACATGAACCCAATTGAGATTCCAAAGAAAGAATCGTTAAATGCCAGGGTGATAAATCCAAAGCATTTATTAGGGGAACTTACATACAAAGGGATTCAGAGACCCCTAACTAGACAAAAAGAAAAGGATATTTTACTCAGCTATATCCAATAAAAGTTTAAAATTTGTAGGCATTTAGTATCATTTTCAATCTTCAGTATTTTGAGCAACTGTCTAACAAATTTATCAGCATCTCATAATGTTCAAGAGCCTTTGGTATGGTTTTAACTCTGTAGAGCAAAGACCACATGTAGCTGGCAAAGTCATAGAGCTGCACAGAGGTGCATTTGACTATAAGAATTGGTTAGGACAAGGAAGAAAACTGGGCAATACTGAGGAACTCTGCAGAAATAATCATATTATTATATTATTTTTAATGAATAAAACTCATTCAAAATGATTAACAATTTCAATTCACAAAGACATTTATGGTTAATTTTTAAAAGACTGCTCATGTTTTTCAGATTTTAAGAAATATTCTCTTTCCACTCTACTTGTCAAGAGATGACAGAATCTTTTATTCTATTTTACAGGGAGTTGTATTCATTTTATGTATTCTTCCTGTCTTTAAGTTATAATAAAAATATCAGATTATTCTTAATGATACAACATTAAGTATCATAATCAGATTACTCTTTAGTGACACAACATTAGGAATCAAAATAAAACATTTTTAATATTGCTTCATGCAAGCTGAACAGTTTCCATACAATTCCACTGGGGGAAAGAGTATAACACAATTTTAGGACATCTATCCTTGACTAATGCATATTTATTTTGTTTTTTCTACAAAAAGCAAATTGCTTTGGGTGTTGGAAGTGGAGAAACACATGATTTGATTCAGCAAATATATATTGACAATCTACTTTACTTAACCTTCTTTACCCAAGATAAAAGAAATAGCTGATAGCAGGAAGGAGTCCAACAGAAAAATATGTAGAACTAAAGATATTTTAAAGACATTATAACCTTGACATGAAACACAATTAGCACAAATGAGGAAAATTTTTTAAATGTAGCCTCAATATCAGTTGATGTTGAGTTTTTTAAAAGCAGTTATCCCTTGAGGAAGAATTAGTACGGACTTTAATAAATTATGTAAATTAAAAATCAGACGGAATATGTTTCTTAAAATTTTAAAGGAATATGGTTCTTAAAATTTTAAAGTTTCTTAAAATTTTAAAGACTACTTGAAACTTTTAATAAGTCTTAGTGGAATGGTGAAAACTAGGTGCTTTGACATTTATGGATTTGTGTCATTTTTCATAGAGTTTACATTATGTGAATTAATATAATTATAGCAAAAAATGCAATTGAACAATTTTGTGAAGGAAAAATAAATTCATTGCAGCATTTTCCAATATTTACTTAAATTGTATCATATCATTTGTTTCACAAATGAAACAATCAAAATAATACACCCAATTACAAATCTAGTAACCCACTTTGGGGCAGGTTTTCACAATCTTCCGGGACTGCTGATGAGTTTGGACAAACTTGTTTGCGCAAACTAGAATATTTGCAACGATTAGGTTGAAATATGAAGGGAGGTAAAGGAGCAGCAAGAAGACAAAAGTATAGTTGCAAAATAGCACCAACAGGTTTTAGAAGGAATAGAGCTTAAGATCTGAAGTTGATGTTTTTCTCTCATCACTAGATAACTACACTAACATTCTAGTAGTACGTATTATTTCAATAGCTATTTAAACAGGATTTTTTAATAGAAGCTTCACAAGCTTGAATTTTCCATATTTTGGACATATCACAGCTTCTCTCTATTAAACATGCAAAAATAAAAAGAAACAAATTTAACAAACTATTTTGGATATTTCAAAGCCATAAATGAGTGAGTGATCAAAAGCAGAGGATGTTAGTTACTACGACATGACTTACACGGTGTGTTCACTCTCTCATCCCAGAAATAAACAAAGTGATTCACGACATGAAAATATTTGTTTAAACATTTTTTTATGTGTGTTAGCTAATTTGAACCCCATACTTATACGCTGCTGCTATTTGTCATCATTGAACATACATATATAATTAAATATATATTTATATAAAAGGAAGTAGGGACATAGATCTTCTAAAATGGAATATATATCTAGAGATTGAGGGAAAGGGAGGGAAGAGGAAGAAATAGAGGATAATAAAGGAGTTGGGAAGTACTATGGCATGTACCAACTTCACACAAGCAGTGTAAACATTACACAATGTAAACATGTACTAAAAAACCCAAAATATATTTACATAAATTCTTAACATAGCTACATTAAAAGTATCTTTTCTTTGTCTCAAATCCCACAGGAAATTCAATTTTCATTTGTAATTTCCCAAATCTTGTAGAGAAAACACTGTTTCACTCATCATCTTTTCTTATCTTCATAATATGGCAAGAAAAAGGGAGAAATTTTGTTTTTGACAGAAACAGAATATTCTTAAGAGATTTCCTTGCAAAGTTCTCTATGACAAAGGCAAAAAAATTCATAGTACCTCAGTTTGAGAAATTCATCTTTACATGTTGGTTGGACTTCTATCCAGCTATTACACATAACGAATGTGATATTATTTGCAAGGCATTAATTTTCTCCTAAGATATATGATATAAATGGCTTTTAATGCATAAATTCCTCTTATGAAAAATAACTGTTTCACTTGTGAATTCTGTGCCATGGTATAATATGCTGACAGAGCACACTCAACAACAAAATGAATAAGGCTTTAGCATCATTGACATCCAACCCTAAACCAAGCTCTGCTATTCAATAGCTATGTAATTTGAAGGTGTTAATGTTGCGTTTTTTTCCATTACAGGAAAAAGGATAACTTATCTTGTATAATATTAAGCTAATTAGCAAGATAAAAGAAAACCACAGCATACCACAATTCAAGGTCCCACCATTTATAAACTGTGTGTGATAAAGGACAATGCTTCACATTGTGAGACTCGGTGGGCTCTAATAACCTAAGCAGAACCCTTATCTTGAAGTCACTCACAAAATAGATGCTCTTGATTTGCATTATACAGAGACATTGTGTCACAAAAGCAATGTGGGTTCAACATCCTCTGCGTATCAAAATTCTGTTTATTTAGCATGGTAGCAAGATTTTATGATGGTTTTAAACTTTACATGCCTGGGGCAATACCATGCTCACCGAAAGAACTCAATATCTAAATGTTGAATACATGACAGTCATGGTAATGCTTATGCTTCGTGTACTGGGAACCCTTTGAAAAGCTTTACCTTTCAATAATATTTCTCTGTAAGGGTATGTTTCAGTGAAATCTAGGACACAGACCTTTTGGTTCCTAAGGAAAAATAAGCTGTTATGAATTCTTATGAGAATGTATTAATGGAAAACTCATAGCATTCTAAATCATAAAGTAATTCATGTATGTGTTCACTACATTTAAAAAAATAATTGCATGCCTGGAAAATACAGACATAATGTTGACATAAAGGTAGAGAGATGAAGAACTCAGAAAACATCAAAAGAAACAATGATATCTACTAATTGGCCCTATTTCTATTTGGCAACAAATATATAACAGAGGTATTTTCTAAAATTATCAGCTTCCTAATATGTGACATATCAACTAGTGATTTCTTAGTGTTATTTTTTTTAACTCTGTATTACTTTTTTTTTCTGGTTTTTTTTTTTGTCTTTCTTTCTTTAAATTAAAAAAAAAAATCAATTTGCTGTTTCACTTACTGCCTGGCATCTCCTACGTGCATTTGTCCATAGAGCTGTCCTCTCTGAGTATGGGGTGCTCCCCAGGGACCCATTTCTACATGAGTCTGACTCACATTCACACCCGCAATCCCCAATAGGTGTTTAAATATAAAGAAACAGTTAACTTCCACAGATTTTCTTGGTCAGAAAAATCTTTGCATATGGTGAGGCAACAGATGTAACGTGGCTTTCCCAAATGTCACACAGTGACAGAGGAGCTGTGGCTATAGTATAGGTCTCATTCTGTCCAGATTTTCCTTCTTACATCACCCGTATTTGAATGATTAGTTCAAGGCAAGGAACTGCAAGTCTACTGCTCCTGAGTTCCTGAATCACTTTGACTACATCCATGACCTTAATACACCAGTTATCAAAATTATATTAAAGCATCTTGATAATTGATTTTCTGTCGTTCATATCTTCTCTGCAAACCATGTCCAAAATTAAACAAAACCATTAGCTCCATCTGCTTTATGATATACTTCTGATTCACCATATTCTAATTTCTTTAGTAGAGCTGAATAAATGTACAGTTAATTATTAACATACAAAGAGGGAGGATCCTGTAATATGTATGCATGTCATTTAAGATGGACTAATCAGTTATGGTCACAGAATCATAGGATTCGAAGAGACCTAAAAATTAAAAATTATGGATTCTAGTTCTTTTAGTTTCTGGGGTCTTATAGATTTGAGTCTCAAGGAAAGCCCTATTACTCTCCACCTTTTTAACTTGTAAATAATCTTAATGAATTTATAAATAATCTTAATTCTCCATCTCTTTTTCTGTGAAATTAAGATTTCTTAGCATTTTGGATGATGGAAGGTTAATTTAGAGTCATATAAAGTGGCTGGCTCTTTCTTATGTTCAGTTTAAAAGTCAACACTCATAGATTTACCCTCTGATTACCTTCTTTAATTTGGTCTTCCTGCCCTTCTTTCTAACACAGCATTCCACAAAATAGAACTTGTGATCCTTAGTTTTGTTTATATCCTCCTCAGCTTAGCATCTCTATTCCTCAAATTTTCACGACTGGGACAACATGCCCAAGATAAATAATTTAAAGGAGAGGACAGTTATTGTGACTTATGGATTCAGATCTGTGATTCCATAGTCACTTGATTCCATTTGTTTTGGGGCCTTTGATGAGATTGAGTGTCATGGCAAGGAAGCATGACGTAGAGAAAAGATGCTTACCCTGTAACAGCCTAGAAGCAAAGAAAATGAGAAGGAAAAAATGAGACAGGGAAGAAATGCAGCATCAAAGTCAAGGCTGCAGTGACTTGATTCTTCTAAGCACGCTCTACCTACATGCATTTCTGCCACATCCAAATAGCACCAACAGCTGGAGACAAAGCTTTTGACAATTTAACCTTTTGTAGACATTCCAGATCCAAATTATAACTTTCTGTCCATAGATCTCAAAGGCTTTTCACAAGACAAAATATATTCTGTCCATCTCCAAGAATCTCCAATAGGGACTCCATCTGAAGCCTCATGAACAAATTCTTTTCCATATGCATTTTGCCTCCGTTTTTCCCTTCTGAGCTGCAAGCAGAATCACCCATGAAGCTCTGCTTAGCATTCTAGCGTTTTCCTGGCTCACATTTACAAACGTATTTAAATTCCTCCCACTAACCAATTCTAAAAATCTGCCAATGCACATTGTCAGGTATAGTCACAGCAATGACCTGACTTCTTGACACTGATTTTGTTGTGTTAGCTTTTCATCAATGTGACCAAATACTGGAGAAAATCCATTTCAAGGAGGAAAGACTTATTTTGGCTCATGATTTCAGTCACTGACTCTTGATGCCATCATTTCTGAATTCTAGGGCATAGCCCTGGTCCAAACTCACATTGTGCATCTCCTTCTACTTTCTCTTAAGATTTATGAGGTCTCAGTCTGTGTGTATCCTTCAAATCAAGCATCGTATTGGGAAAAATAGTTCACAGAAAACAATTATGAATAAATGGGTGCTATGAAGTTATAGGTAAAGTGACTAAGAAGAATAATCAATATAAAAAGAATCGATAAATTTAATGTCATGCATTTAATTTTAAACTTAAGACAATGAGTTCAATTCAAACAACCAGTGCTTTAATGCTTATCTCTTCTAAAGTAGATAAGGTTGGGAAAACTATGGTCAGACCAAGAATTTTGTGGAAGTTTAATTAGGAAAATAAGAAGACTGCTAAAATTTGCAACATTTATATTCTACAGGAATAGTAATCCATCTCTGCAGTGGTTTAAACTACTCAATAATATTCCCAAAAAGGCTTATCTGCTGCTGCCAGTGCCCTCAGGTAACAAGATAGTTATGCTTTCATAGTGTAATCTCATTAATTTTTAGACTTCTCAGATTATTAGAGGAAAATTTCCCTATTTTTATCAGAAATCACTGTCTGAGAAGCAGACATTCACTGAGGCCACTTCACTCCCAAGAATACACAGATCATTTCTGATTGTCATTCCTCCATAAGCCCTTTATCAAAATAAAGACAACTTTCATGTTCTCCATGATTTTCCTCTTCTCTGGCTAATTAACTCTGCCTTAGTCAAGTTTAATCATGCATCTATATTTGTATTCATATTTGTGAGCCACTTTCAGCGGTTATGGTGACATATTCAGAATCAACTGATAGTGGAGCTATTAAATAAAAACATCTTATTTTTATAACTATAAGTCTCCAAAGTGCTTTCATATTCTTAATAATAGCATCTTAGACGCATGCCCCTTTTCATACTGGTTTATGGGGCCTCTGCTGGGAATACTTTTCTACACTTCTGTGATAAATTTTCTATACATCTGTAGCAAGGAGACTATGCAGTTTTTCCCTCATGATGAAGGGGTAAACCATGATAAAAAATGTTCAAATCCATGAGCAGCTACACTTATGTGTACGTTTAACAGGAAACACTAATGTTAGTATTCGCTGATTTATCTCAGAGAAACTGTACATGAATATCACTGGTAGTTCTTTGTGGTACAAAGTATAATTTTCTCTTCATTCCAAGATGACCCTAATATTGGTGGAACCTAGGCATATCTCACTGTGTATGTGCATCTTACAGATCATGTCAATATGCCTGTCTGTAAAAGCATTTTGCAGATCTGAGTAAATACAAGGACTTTGAAATTCACAGATTACACTGGATTATTTAGGTAGGCTCCAAGTAACCAAATAAGGGCTTAAAATGGAAGAGAAAAGCAGAAAAATAAATTAGAGCTTGGGGTTAGATGCATGAACTGAGATTTCAAGTATGTTAGAGACTTTAGCTGCTGACACTAGATTTAAAGATAAACCAGGAAATGTCTTCCAGAAGATAAAAAAAAATATATATCCCCAGTTGAAATACAGGATTTCAGTCCTGAAATTATGAGGAACTAAATTTTGGCAACAATCAAAATTAAAAAGCAACAATTCCTGCATAGATCCTCTAGAAAAGAATGTACCCTAACCCACTGCAACATCTTGATTTTAGCTGAGCAAGACCTCTGTGGTCCTAGCACACATTATCAGGCAATCAACACACTTGTTTTAAGTCACTAAACTTGTGATAATTAGCTGCACCAGTGATGGACATCTAACATAATCTATAAATCTGCCCCAGTGCACTGTATGGACATATTTTTGTAGGCTGTGGATTCTTTTTTATGCTTGACTTTCATTTTGAGAATCCTCTTCTCTGTGCTATTGCATAAAAGTATACTTAATCTCATTCTTTATACTTCTTACAGACAAACATGAAGTCTCATTGAGTGCAGAAAATTCAATATTTAGGAATACTCTTAACTATTAGATGCTTTGTGAGCTAGTTTTGTATTATACAAAGTAATTTTATTCTTGGTTTAAGGAAAAAGGTGGATATTTAATTCAACATTTAAGAGCAATAACAGTTTCTTGTTTTTTAAAATTTTTCTCTTCTCTTTACTCTCTCCTTTTCATTTCCTCTTTTTCTTATACTACAGAAGTCTATAGAACTCTCTGTATTTTTAGAGTACAAGTTAAGTACCATTTTCCTGAAAATGTATTTCATTGTTTAAAGCAAATTTGTTTTTCTTCTCAGAAAAAATGTTTGACATTTCCTCTCTCCTGCTCTAACACTGAATAAGTTATTTAACCACAGGTATTACCTTTGCAGAATTGCACAGTCAATGTTTACAATTCATCTGGAGATATTTACAATAAAGATCAAAGTTGCTACTCGAAAATAAAAACCCTGAACTTTATGCTTCCATGCTGCTATCGCAGTAAGATTGTTCCAGGGAGTTTATCAATTCCCTTGTCAAAATCAATTTAAATATGTTTCTGGTAAAGATTGTGACTCACTATCAAAAGCACCCTCCAATACTGTAGGCCCCTTTCCATTTCCTTTTAGGCTGGTTTAAAATATCCACTATTAATAAATTTACACTCCACTTTAGAAGGCCAATCATCACTCATAACTTGAAAGACACAGAGAGACAAGGTATTCAAGAGCAAAAGCTGTACAAATCATGCTAAAGCAGTAAAAGGCAGTGCTATATTGGTTCTGTTAGTTGGTATATGTGAAGTGAATTCTACAACTTTAAAAAGTTATTCAGTTCTCTGAGTTCTAGTACTTAGAAAACATTCTTATATTTAGCTCAGTTAAAATGTTTATTTTGTGCTTAGTTCTATGCATTGAGTTATTACCATCAACAACAGCAAAGTGGCATTCTCTTTTCTATGTGAAATTCTTTTTAGCTGCAAAGTATTCAGGGTGTGAAGATATGGTAGTCATTGATAGTGTTCACTCAGTCTTTCTAGTTACCCTTCCAGGCATCTGGCAGGAAGGCACTTTCCAAACCCTTTGAAGTTAAACATGGCGGTGTATATTGCTTTGTTCAATAATATGTGAGCAGAAGTCACACTTGTCAGTTTGGAGTAAAGGATTTAACAGTCAGTGTGCAATTTGCTACATTCCTGTTTATGTCCCTCAGAAGCCATGACAGCATAGAGATGAAATCTCTATAATCCCTGGAGTCCTAGATGAAGTGACATTGAACAGAGCTGATCCACAGTGGCTGCGTCAAGTCACACATACTCAATTATTTTTAAGTGACAAATATCCTGGAGTTGTTTATTACTAAGAGTCTATCTGGATTCATTAAGAAATTAAAATATAAATACAGAATTCTTTAATAAAAACTAAAATACATGATCTTGGCTAAATGGACATTAACAGTATGAATATCATTAGCAACAAGAAATATGGTAACATGTTTTCTATAATGGTGAAACATTTGGTGAAAGTGTTGTATTTGTGGGTTGCTGGACACATAGAATTAATGAACTTTCATCTCTTGGGGGAAAATTAAAATATATAGAGTGTTCATTATTAAGTTTGTATTTAGCTCTATGGTACAGAAAATCAGAAAAGAATTCAGAAAATAATTAGCTAGCTTATAATTAGTAATTAAAATGAAGGGAGACATTCCATGATTTCTGGGAATTATACCTTAACATATAATAAGATGTTTAGCACCTAATTTCCTTATTACTCAATCTTAAGGTAAGGATCCAAATAAAAGTATGTTCCTCACACACTGCTAAAAGCTTTGAAGGGATTAAAGTGTCTAGGAAGGGGAATCCAGCTGCCTAGCAATCTGTCTCATCTGAACACTTTGGTTACAAAATACTAAAACACAGCGTCTGTGGTTCTACAGAAACTCAATTGGCCCTATAGGAGCCCGTATTTCAGTTTAGAAAGAGAATTATCAGAGAACAAAAGAAATGGAGCAAATGCTAAAAAATGTACCTTATAAGTGGTAATAGAGTGAGTAACAAATCACAGCAATTCCAGGAGCCACAAAGACAAGGAGTTAATTAAGCTTCTGAAGAAAAAGACCAAATGCCTAATATTTTAAAAAATTTGTACAAAAGCTTGCTATGGAAGCTGTTCATACATCCCAGTAAATCATTTCCTCCAAAGTGTGCTTGGATATGTCCAAGAAGGATGGTGCAAAAAGAAGCAGCAGGGATATATAAGATATTCCAAAAATTCAACAGCGAAATGGAACAAAATGAAACATTAAATCCCCTGATATAAAATGGAAAACTGAATAAAACTGACATTTCTTAAAAGATGACATACAAGTGGCAAACAGATACATTTAAAAAAAATGCCCCCCATTTTTCATCAAGAGATGCAAATCAAAGCTAAAAATGAGATTTTGTTTTAAACAAATAAGAAAGAATTTCATCAACACTACAACTAACAAGTGCCAGAAAGGACAGGGAGAAAAGGAAAATTTTCTATATTGTTGGATGATATGGAAATAATACATCCATTCTAGAAAACATTACAAATTCCTCACAAATTAAAAATAGAACTACCATGCTATGTACAAGTAGCAGGAATCCCACTGCTACTTATCTATATGGGGCAAATTAAATATGACAGAGTGGCCCCAGCTTAACATGTTTATTGCAGCACTATTTATAACAGCCAAAAACCAATGAAGGGTAAAGAATGTGCATATGTACAATGCAGTAGCATTCTGCCTTACACAAAGAGAGAAAGTCCTGTCATTGTGACAGGGTGAGTGGAACTGAAAATCATTGTGTTAGGAGAAATAAACCAGACATGGAAACATAGGTACCACTTGATCTCAGTTATTTGCAAAATCTTTTTTTAAAAAGGAGAAGAACAAAGGAAAAGAAGTTGATGATGTAGAAGCTATGAGTAGATTGGTAGAATCACGGATCTCAGAGGCTGAGGTGAGGAGGGCAGAATGGAGGTGGAGCAAATTTGATCCATGTCTGCTAACTGTAAATGGGAAGCGGTTCCGGAGAGTTACTCTATACTGATGACTACACACAATACATTGGATATTTCAAAATGCTAGAAAAAAGAATTTTGAAATTTCACCACATGCAAAGATGTTTGAAGACACAGATATATTTCATCTCATTTAAACATTTCACTATATACACACTTGGATTTGAATATTACCTTATCCTATTAATATGTATAATTTTTTAATATTTTTATGGCAGTTAAGTAAAATTAAAGAAGAAAAATTCATCTCCCCAAAACTAAAAGATATACATCAGTTGAAAATTTTTGGACAGATGAAATATTTTCTAAATATTATTTTTAATTTAATTAATTAATTTATTTACTTATTTTTTGAGACAGTGTCTCCCTATATAACCCAGGTTGGTCTGAAGCTCATGGTGATCCTCCTGCTTCAGCCTTCTGAGTATACATTTTTGCAGTACATAATGATTACAATCATTTTGGGCACTTGTTACGTACACATAACACATCTTAAAATATTTTCTACTTCTCTTTCCCCTCGACCCTATTCTTTAGCTATCTACCTAATGAACCCTTAAAACTGGCAAAGATCAACAACATTGAATTAGAGCTAATCAAGGAATACATGTTAATTCCCAGAAAATATTGGCTTTTGTCAGCATCTGATAACTACATGTAAACTGTGAGTGTTAGTCATAATCCTCAGGTCTCTGTATCAAGAAGAGACATGAGTGGACCTCATAGAAAGACTTTGAGGTCTAAGACCTCAGAGCAAAGACTACACCTAGGACATAGTACCTGGATCACCTTCTCTTCTCTTCTAACGAGGCAGTTAATGCTTTATGCATGAAAATGAATGAGTAGGGTTATGTAGTGACCAGCAGACTATGCCATTCACAAATACTTCACTTTTTTTTCTTTTCTGCATCATTTGCACACCTCCTCTGTTTCTCTTGCTAATGTCTTACACTTAGAAAGACCCTTACAATTTATTGGATCCATTCAACTTTATAATTCTCAGGTCCTCATGAAATTTAATTTATTCCTTGCTTTGACAAGTAAAAATATGAACAGGGAAGTAAAAAGATGCATCATGAGTGTAAAGATTATATGTCATAAATATGAACTAAGATAATACTAACAATAAAATAGAAGTTGGAAAAGAGGCTCTACAGACAAGGAGAGGTGGGCCAGGTAGGGAAAGGGAATACAAAAAAATAAAGATATGTCATGTGCATGTACCTGCTCCCTAAGCTGAATATAAACATCATGTATTGAAAACATGTACTAAAACAATTTAACAATATGGAGAGATGTGTCACATGTGACTTTCAGCAGGAATTTTAATAAGTCACAGAAAGATCATTCGCATTTTGTTTCTGGATAACTTTTCCTAGGCAGCAATCTGTGGTTCGGAGTGCTGTTTCCTTAACCAGATCCATGAGATTGTACAGTCAGAGCAGAATCCTCTGCTTGTCTAAAATCGTTTATGTCATTCAGGAGAAGAAACCTTTCACTATTTTAAGATGCTGAGATGTTGGGGTTGTTGGTACCACTGCAAAATCTAAATCCTCTCATCACAGGAAATGTATAACAAAAAGGACATTATTACAGGAGGAGAAGTTGCAAGAGATCTGTAGAGCATAAATTTGTGTTATATTGACTGATGAGATTGTCATGTTCTAGCTGACTCGCCATAGTAAAAATTATCAGTCATTGCTATCATTGGTTTTCTTATTTCCAAATTGGAGATCATTTTCTATTTACTGAACTTCTGCTTTATGTCAGGACTTTTTATGGGCACCAGAATATAAAGATGGATAAAAATGATTGTAAAACAAAAAAATAAAATTTAGGGGCGCTGGGAAAACAAGCAGCCAGCTCACTGCTCTGGTAAGTGTCTGTGGCCTGATAAGCCGTGGCTGCTCCAGGGCAAGAATCATAGGCATTTCCTAAGCTCCGCGCTGTGTTGGAACTTGAGGCGCTGGGAAAACAAGCAGCAAGCTTGCTGCTCTGGTAAGGGGCTGTGAGCCTACCAGCACGCAGGCTAAGAAACAAACATGCATTCCCCTTCAACCCCTCCCTTAGCAAGTGGGAGCCAGAGGTCTGAGTATCTCGTGAGCGGATGAACATATGCAGTGTTGCAATTAAGGGGTATTCCCTCTACCATCTGTTTGAAGGCAAATATTTTTATCACTGTTTTGCTCAGTTCTGATTAATGGTATTACTCTGTTCAACATTCTGTTTTTATAAGTTTGGTATTTCCTTCCATTTTGCTCTACCTGATTGAAAGAACAGCTAATGTGAACAGAACAGGATGTACTATTGAGCCTGTTGCTGTTGTCCTGGTGACCTGCTGTGAGGTTCTGTGCCAATTTCACTGCACCGTCTCGGTTGGTTTTCTTCTGTCTTATTCTGTTGTATTTTGCTACCTTCAAAATAAAAAAAAAAAATTAACAGAGTAACAAAATACCTCCAAAAAACTCCCAACTCCACCAAAGCTGATCCATGGGGCATGGAGGAGAAACTCACAAACAAAGCAACAAAATTATATAAGGTGATTAAAAAGTAAGTAACAACAAAACAGATCTCTAAGGTACTGAGCAAGCAGAAATATGGTATAACTAAACAGAAATTGTATTTAAAAAGCAAAGGGAGAAAAAGAAAGTGCTCTAAAAGTCATAACTGCATGTATGTTTAAGTGTGTAGGAATGATAACCTTGTTGCTAAGTTTTTATTGGATCATTGAACAGAACTGTTTGCAGCCTCACTGTTTGAATGTCCACCTTTATATGCTTCAGTTTGTAACCTGAACAACTGTGTCTAAGAAAACAATATGTGATTTATCAACTAGTGATTTCTTACTGTTTATTTTTTTTCTGAAATTCTGTATTGTTTCTACTCTTTTTTCTGTTCTGCTTTTTTCTCTTTAAATAAAAATTTTAAAAATAAAATAAAATCTATTAACAGAAGCATAACATGAGTAATTTTTTACTATGCTAGTTGCAACATTACATGGTCAACAATGCTTTTATTATTATCCAAAGAACGCTTATTTAAATGTAGAAAGATTCTAAACTTTGTTAATAGTCGTGCTATAAACTGCTAACAGGTAGTTTTTGGAAAAAGTCAAAACCTAAGTTGTTTTTTCTTTAATCAACATAAATGCTAAGAACCAGGCAGAACTGAGTGTCAGTAAATTGCATGTTTGCTTTGGCATTCAATACAAATGCCAAATTCATCACAAGATTCCAAGACAAGAGATTACATTCCAGCAGGCAGCGGGACTCAGTAGGGAGAAATCCTTATTTCCTTCTTCCATGTCACTTCTGTACCGTACATCACAGTCTCTGACCTGTACTGCTGCCAAATAATCATAACCCAGCCAAGAACAACAATAACAACAACAAAAACCACCAATAACAAAAATAAAATCAATTAATGTTTGAAAAATATGAATAATCACTAGTGATAAAGAAAGAAATGAATGATGGAAGTATATAAACATCTACGGGTTTTGTAAATATTTAAAATAATGATGCACTGTCTCATGCATCTCACAAAACTTGGTAAATTTGCTAGGAATCTAAAATGCTCAGCTTATGTGTACCTGTTACTTTAACATTTTTGTGGCAATTTAATTTTACCAACATAGTGAAGGATCTCCACAAAGAGTAATAAACAATCCTGGAACTGTTTCTAAATATAAATATTTAGATATGCTGTATTTCTAATACAAGAGTTTTAGATAAGTAAGCCCCAATAAAAGTCTACCAGGAAATATATAAACTTTTTAAATGATATACATGCACATTTTAATTAAAAATAATTATAATACATTTTCCAATGAAAAATAGGAATACCTTTATATAAAAAGTATCCAAATGTTTAGGCACTTGTCTTAAATGATAGTTGTGGTTCCCAGAAGATTATCCTGGATGTTCAGATCATAAGATGATTCTATGTGTTTTCTGATATTACTAAAATGACTTGTGTCATTATATAACACAAAATGAACCATGAAATAATAAGATTTAGGTGAAAGTTAAATCTCACTTATTGTTGTAATAAAGAAGGCACAATATTGTTATGAAATTTGTTTTATCAAGAACAATTACAAAAAAAACATGTAAGTTTCCAAGAAAGAGAACTGGCATAAAAAGAAATAGTAGGTGCTTCTAAAAAAAAAAATGTGCTTTATGCATATGTTAGTTCTGTACATGATGAGTCACAAATTAAAAGAATTCAACCATTTCTCTTTGGAATTATCTTTTAGATGGATGACTTTCCTAACATGTTATTCAAACCTCTCCAGGCAGTCACAAATGGATTAATAGCAAAGGCCATATTGATTAAAATATAACTTCTATTATTATAGCTAAATGCTGTTTTGCCTGTGAGTAGGAAGTACTTAAGACATCCTTTTGACATATTATAGTTCACTGCAGTGTGTTTCAAAAATATTGGTGTCTGTTGAGTTACTGTGAAGTATAGATCAAATTATTCATTTTTATGATTCTTGTCTAAAAGGAAGCAAAACCCTTCCATGTATTTGTAACACGTTCTTCTCAAGGGATCAACAAAGTTTTTCTTTGTAAGGGAACCTGCAGCATATATGGCTGAAAGCAGTGTTCAGAAGTTTAAAAGTGAAATGTAATAAAATTAGTTTTTAGAGATTATAAATCAAGCATTAAAATGAATTGTTCTCTTTTCTAGTTCACTATACAGATTTTATGGTGTTTTATATCAACATTCATGTTTGAAAATAGAAAGGACTTCCAGATGGCACACAAGGGTTAAGGTACAACCTTTCTCTCTAATTCATTGAACACACTCTTACACTCACTCACATATACCATGCACACAGTCTCCCGTGTCTAAACCTAACCTCAGAAAGTGAAATAAGAAGAGGCTATGTACTCCACATATTTTATATGTCATGCAAAAGAGAAACAATGCTGAAAATAAAACTATTCAGTACTATTATAAGATGTGGACTCTAAAGATGGAAAATATTGAGAAACAATGTACATCTTAGAATTGATGGAAGTTGTCATTCATGATTTCAAAGTAGGTGCCCTATAAAGGAAGCAATTTACATGTTTATAACTGTATTGAATATCTATTTCATTAAATAATAATAGCTAATACTTGTGGAAGAGAAATGAATTTTTGTGAAGCTTTACAGGAAGTTGGATAAATACGTGGTCTATATAAGCAAATATTGTTTAAGTACTAAGATTAAAACAATATAAGGTAATCAAGCTAAATGTAGTGAAATCATACTGGCCTGGATAAGTTTTGTAAATTTTTTCTCAAAATCACCATAATAGACCTGTAATTTCTTACTTTTCCTTTTTCTTTTCTTTTCTTTTCTTTTCTTTTCTTTTCTTTTCTTTTCTTTTCTTTTCTTTTCTTTTCTTTCTTTCTTTCTTTCTTTCTTTCTTTCTTTCTTTCTTTCCTTCCTTCCTTCCTTCCTTCCTTCCTTCCTTCCTTCCTTCCTCCCTCCCTCCCTCCCTCCCTTCTTTCTTTTTTCTTTCTTTCTTTCTTTCTTTCTTTCTTTCTTTCTTTCTTTCTTTCTTTCTTTCTTTCTTTCTTTTTTTGCATAGGGTCTTAAATTTTAAAAGCAGCAGCTAAATTTAAAAGACTAAAATGCTATAGAGATACTTTAGTGAGTGATTATATAACATTCTGCAGCGTTAATTTTAAGATCAAGAATTGCTTCTTGTAATACAATATTAAGAAAGCTAAATGTGTAACTGTACAATAAAACCTACTTTTCATCTGAGTTCTTCCCCAATGAAACAGGTCTAATTCTATTGATTTTAGGCATTGCCTATTTGAAAATGGAAAAAAAAATCACTAAATCACTAAAGTAATTCTGACTTATTAACTTAAAATGATACCAATACACCCAACTTTCCTTTGGAGCAAATATACCAACTCACATCAAATCTACCCTTTTTCTATCTAAAGTTTTATCAAGGTCTAAAACACCTCAACCATTGGAAATATAATCCTATTGTCTTAGTTTTTTCATTGCTGAGAAAAAATGCCTGACACTCAAAGGAAGAAAGATCTATTTGGCTCACAGTTTGTGGAGGTTTGAGTTCATAGTTGGCTGGCTCTGAGCACTGTGGCATGGCAGTGGAGCAGAGAAGAAACAGTCCATGGCAGACAAACCAGTAAGGCAGCAAGAAATGAGTTTCAAATAACAAGCTGTGATCAATCTCCTTTCTGGCTTTTGTATCTTACCTAGGCTACTCATTCTCAGGGTGAGTAGCACTGTCACCTAGGGTGAAGCAGCCTTGATCCTAGCATCACACCCTGAATCAATCCAGCAACACATACCATACATCCAACCTCCTCCAACAAGACTCACCTCTGAGCACATGAGGCTGGGGGTGGGGGGGGCATCTAGATAGCAATCATGACACCTTCAAAATTATAATACCTTCTAAGAAGAAAAATTACATGGGTGACAGTTTAGTTTGTATATCCTCTTAGATGTAGTGTCAATTTGCTCCTGTTTATTTATATTAAAACAGGAGAAGTTTGACAGAAATGGTAATGCTTTCTAATAACTACATTTTTAGATGGACTTCATTGGCTAATTTCAATCTATGGGAGAAGACATCAAACACTGCCAATGCAATATTGGTCTCATATACTCCCAAGACTTTTTTCTGTACTGACAGGCAGTTCATATTTTTTATTTTAAATATTTATACTTAAATTGATATTCACCACTACTAGTCATAAGTTTGCAAAGTTTTAATCCATATGAACCCAATTAAAAAAATTTCAGGGTGATGGTAAAGATTTAGCACACTTAGATTAAGATAATTAAAGAACTATTTCTTTACAGGTGGGGGATTTATATGACTGTGTTAATAGTTGTTTAAAATCATAGCATTTACAATTATCTGCAGGGCATAATCTTTGATAATGATGATAAATTACTATGTCCCTCTGTTATGTGTTTACTATTCTTTACATTTATTGGTGTTTTTGTGTATACTCCTTCTACTTCTGAAAGAGTGTTTAGTTGTAAAACATCCTTAGGCAGGTCCTTTCAGAGAGATTTCAGAAGAGAGTACTGTTCTCATAAGAGACTAAAGCTCTGGGCTTATCTTGCTCCTGAACATCCAATGAGACAAGATGTGGAAGATGACAGTGATATTGACTATCCTGAACCTGATTAGGTCTAAGTAAATAAAATGTTTTACAAATAAAAATAAAACTGCTACACCCTTTAGGGTAGGTGTAGTTATAAGTACATTCCATGATATTTTAAGAATGATAAAACATGGAAACATATTTCTTGGGACATTATCATGGTCATGGTCATTAAGTATCTTGTGTCTATAGTTGGGGATTATTTAAATATTGCAAAAATCTAAATACTGAGATGAGAAACAGTAACTATATGAGTGAACATCATACAAGAAACTGGATTCACATATTGTTTGAAAATGAATTACATTCAAAGTTTTTACATGGGAAAAAACAAATTAAATCCATCATATTTTCCTTGAATTATTTTGCTTTAAGTTGCAATTGTAAGAAAGCACAAAAATTAATTAAAAATAAACTATCTGGCCCAGAAACCACCAAACTATGTTTGGATTTGTCTGAAAGCCTTGCACTGACTGAAAGTTCTCCTTAGGATATGAAACTGTGGCTAATTATCTGAAACAGTTTCCCAATGGAGTATTAAAATAACAAACGCAGGGCAAATACATTCAACTCAGGCAGATGACCCAGTAGGGTTAGAAATAGAAGAGAATCAATGCAAAAACTGAAAACATTTTAGGATGGCAAAAATGAAGTCCAAAGGAAGGCAAACGTGGAAAAATTCTATTCAGGGATTGCATAGGTTTTTTTTTTTTTTTTTCCATTTTGAAATGTGTGCATTATAGGGAAGAAAATTTGATTTCCTTTAAGATTATTTAACCATTGTCTAACCATCTATCAAGTAGTTATGATCAAGGACTTTAGAGCTACATGTACATATCTGTTTATACCTCTATACCTGGCAGCCTTTAGGTATAACTTGGATTACATGTTGTCCATTGATGGGGGTTTCACTCCACTTCAAACACATAAGTCATATGCATGCATAAATACATGGGGGTTATTATAGGGACTCAACTGAGATATGCAGAGTCTACCAAAAAATGTATAGACGCCTCAGCAGTTCACCACACCAGTCACTGTCTGGAAGCTACAGGCATCACTTGGAGCACCGCTTGCAAATGTAGAAACCAATAGTAGCTTGTACTAATCTCATGATGTCTCAGTAAATTTAATATTAAAGTATTCATACAAGTTTTTCTTTTCTTGATGTACACATTTTTGCCCCTCCCTCTCTCCTCCTTCTAAGATCTCTCTTTCAGTGATATTGACTCTCTCACTGAAATGGACTCAGTGATATTGACTAGGGAGAGAGAAAGAGCAAGAGCTTCATGCTCAAATCTTTGCTCACAGTGTACTATACCAGCTAGAATTATCTGAGGATTCTACAGGTGTAAATGTGTCTGAGTATATATGTTTGTGTATGTATAACAAATATACGTGTGGCTATTTATAATTATGGAAATAAATGGATCACGATGAGTATGAAATACTTATATTAATTCCACTCAGTTTAGAATCTTTAAAGTTATTTCTTAATGAATTCAAAATGCTTTTTGATAGCTTATTATATTTCAGGTTTTGTTTGTGATTAGTTTTTTTGTTTTTGTTTCATTTTATTTTTATTATTTTTTTTTTGGTACTAGGGGACAAACTCATTACCCTGTGCTTGCCAGGTAGGCACTATGCCATTGAGCTATATCTCCAGTGCTTTATTTCTTTTCCACATTTTTGTCTCAAGAAAAATGATTTATAGCAGGTATCGCTAATGTAATCAGAACAATGTCAGAAAATCCTTCAATATCTAAAATTATGAATTAAATTCATTAGCACATATTGAAAAGTAAGTCTTTAGCTAAAAATTAAGGTGGAAAAAGAAATAATCCGGTCAATTGTCCTAATCTCAAGTGGCTGAGAGTCTGGCAAAGTGATTAGTGTAGACAAAAATATGGGATACCAGACCATGGTTAAAATGTTGCAGTGGTTTGAATGATAGAATAGGGAGCAATTGTAGATGGCTATCATGATGAATAATTTATATAGAGCTTGAAGTAAAACCTTAATTATCATGTAGAGAGAATGTAATAAGAAATAAAATAAATTCATTTAATTATTAAGCCCCTATCATTTAAGATACAATATTAGTGAAAATACACAGTGACAGGAAAATTCTCCTTACTGATACAATTTATTCTATATTGGCAAAGAATATTGGTAGCCGTTTAGGTAAAAGGTAAAAGTTAAAGAGAAATTACTTGGGGCAAAAAAGTTAAAAGTATGATCAGTTGAAGACAGGTTTTTTTATTTTAGTTTGTTGAATGATTCAGTGGTATGGATAAAATATATGTGTATTTTTGTCTGTGGGGAATGCACATAGGAAAATGGCAATTGCAAATCAAAAGTGGGACAGTTACTTAATAAAGTTCATAAAATTGTAGTGTTTAGATTAAGTTCAAATGTAAGTAACTATTTGGGGAAACAACTCATAAAATCTAAGTCAAGAGATATCGATATTTCAAGGTCTGAAGAAGAAATTCAGTGGTGTGTGTATCAAATAGCCTAATGTTTTGTGTAAGCCAGACAAGTAGTTTCTCTGAAACGAACGCCCATCAGGAGAAAGTTTGAACCAGAGGACACATTTAGAGACAAATTCCTAGGACCAGGCAGTGGGAACAGCAGGGTCATGTGAATACCCGTGGATGTCAAAAAATATATAGCACCCTTGCCTCCTGCAAGGTTTGACCTAGTGAATGATAACAACACCATCAAATAAGCACAAAAATAAGTAATAACTAGGAAACTGGTATAGAAATACAGGAGGGGGCAGATTTAATAGAGAGCTAGAGGCTGACAGAGAAACTGAATGACTGGATTCATATGGCAAATGAATCCATGCATAGGGTGATAAAGAAACAAGGAAAGCAAAAGATAAGTAACAGGCTCAGTACAAGTCAAAGAGTAAGGGAAGTAGGAGTGGATCCAAGTTTCTTCAGTCAGAAAGCTGGCTATCAAAGCTTTATGTGCAGACAGCTGTTACTATAAACATAGAGATTCCAAGCAAGACAGAGATTTACATGCTCAGATGCCTGAAGGGGCCCTGCCACAGGTATATGCATCGACCTCACTCTCCCTGGTTATAGTTTGGCCCATATCATTCGAAGCATCCAGCAACTAAACATGTTAATTCACAAACACAGCCATTTGCAATGCACTTAAGTCACATGTAAGACAACTTTTCCATTTGTTTTTAGAAAGCTCTTACTGTTGCACTCACATGAATTCAGTGGACCAGATGATGTTCCAGTTGCTGTGGCCACACTCTCACGGGGTGATCTTGCAGTCTTGCAATAAAGAAAACCATTTCTAGGAGAAAGATAAAATTAAAACATGATTATGTTTAAGGAAGTTAGAGAATAGGTCCAGTAAAGTTATTTGAAATCTAAACATATCTAATGGAGCAACCTAAAGGGAACAATTTTTATTTTTATGTGTTTATCCAAATTTACATTCATTTTACAGTGTCATCTTTGAGGCATTTTCCAGAATGTGAAAGTTTTATTGTTTTTTTAGTTTAAAAAGTGTTTACAGAGATGGTAATCACAATGTATGAATCTGGAAGATGATTTCACATTATCATTTTTTTTTTGTACTGCAAAATTGAGTAAGATATTTCATGAAGAAAAAAAGAGATAAAATTTCTGTTGCTTTTTCCTGCCCTGTTTTCACCCTCTAATTTTGTCAAATGAATTTATCTGTCTTAAACACACCCTGATTTTTCATGCATCTATATTGTCTTTCATCCTGCCTTTTGATCTGAAATATTATTTTTATGTTCCATTCTTCCCCATCAAATTCATAATCATTCTTTAATACCTAGCTCAAATATTTATTCTGCCCTAAAGTTGCATATCAAAATAAATTATTATCTTATCTCTATTCACATAACCTAGGCTGTTCATTTATTGTGAGGCTATGAGCAGTGTTACCAGTTTTCTTTCCTTATGCTTGTGCTTTGTAGTCAGGAAAAATATCTTATTGGTGTGTGAGTATACTGTGTTTTTTAATCATCTGTCTATAAGAGACATTCAAATATAATATATGTACAAATATAATTATAATAGGCATGCAAATATAATGTTCATTTGCATCTCACTCTTTCCTGAAATAAATGAGACATTTAGCACACTATAAACCAAATGTAGTAAATGCTTGGTTAAATCAGCCATTTACTTAAAACGGGCGTAGTATACACTGCAACAGTTTGAAAATTTTATCCATTTCAAAAGAACATTTTGGCCCTCCCACCACCACTGCACAGAGGAAGCCCTGACTTCTGCGGCTGGGTGTGCCTGCATGCTTGGACACTCCCCCTCTCCTGCCATTGCTGCATGGAGGAAGAATACCGAGCTCCACCTTGGTCAGGAAACTAGGAATGCCTGTGTGTCTCAGTGCTTCCCTGCCACTGCTGGGCAGAGGAAGACAACCAAGCTCTGCCCCAGCTCAGGCAGCTGAGCTGGGACTGCTCACGTTGGTGGCCTCCCACTGCTGCCCCACAGAGGATGACCACCATGCGCCTTCCAGCTCCGGCCGCTGAGCCATGCCTGCAAGCTGCTCCCATTTGCTGACTCAGAGGACCGCCACACCAACCCTGGCTCGGTATGCTGCCCTTGGCTATACTCCTCATCTCTTAGACCAAGCATTGCTGTGAACATTTGGCTCCCATTCTACCCCCTAGAACCTTGAACTGCAGTGGACTGGCAGTGCTGGTTTGATGGGAGACTTGGTGGCCCCTCACCAGACAGAGGACTCAGGCAGGTTCCAGTCACTATGTACCAACAATCAGGCAGACACTAACCACACAGTAGGACCCTAGGAGATATACTGCAGACAGTTGTGACTATTGGGATTAAATAACCAGATATTGGCCCAGAAGGTGAAAATGACAAAACAAAAACCAAAATACAATCTCAAACATCTAGTTCATCAGGTGCAAGAACAGGGGTCAGAGAAATAGAAGACTTTAAAAGTCATACACTAGAAATCTCTGAAAAGATAGAAAATGAAGTAAAGAAATAAATCCATGAGGCTAAAGATGAAATCAAATTAGAAATAATGTTTTACATAAAGACAGAAATAGCAAACTTTAGTAAAGGATTTGTTCAACATAGCTAGGGAAGAAATAGATAAAAAAAATACAGGCACATGGGAAATTATTTGAAACTTTGAATGAACAATGAGAAAACAAGCAGAATCCATGACACAAATTCAAACAGATATCCAAGAAACAAAAAATTCTATTGAAAGCCAGCAAAACTGTTTAAATGAAGCTCAGGATAGAATTTTGGACCTTGAGAATAGGATCGCAGACAGCGATCATGAAAGGGTAGAACTTATAAAAACAACAAAACAGCATGAAATGACAATCCATCAGCTTCAGGATGATGCCAAGAGAAACAATGTAAGACTAATAGGCATCAGTAAGGATTCAGGAGACAATGCAAAGGACATAACTAAGCTGTTCACAGAAGCAATAGCAGAAAATTTACCAAACATGGGGGAAAAAATCTTATATACAAATAAATGAGGCATATAGAACACCAAAAAATCACAACCAACATAAAGCCACACCCAGACATATAATAATTAAGATCTCAGACATACAGCATAAAAACAGAATACTAAAAGCTGTTAGAGAAAATATACAACTCACCTATCAAGGAAAGCCTATTAGATTCACAGCAGACTTCTCTGCACAAAACTTCAGGTTAAGACTAGCTTGGAGTGAAGTATTTCAAGCCCTAAGAGAAAATGACTTCCAACCCAGACTGATGTACCCAGCCAAACTGTCTTTCAAATTTAATGGAGGAACAAGATATGTCCATGACAAAGAACAACTGAAGAAATTCATATCTACCAAAGCAACCCTAGAAAAAGTATTGAAAGAAATATTAGAAAGAAATAAAAATGACCACAATATCCAGAATAACAACAGAAAGAAATGACCAAGCTGGACAAGTAATTAAATAAGGCAGGAATGCAACAGGAACATAACATGGCAAGTACATGTCAGTGATATCCAGAAACTTAAATGGCCTTTATTCACCTGACAAAAGAAGCAAGTGGACAGAATAGATCAAGAAACAGGATTACACAATAGGCTGTATGCAAGAAACACACCTGACTCAAAAAGAAACTCATAGACTAAAAGTCAAAGGATGGAAAACAGTATTCCATGCAACAGGAACCCAGAAAAAATCAGGGGTAGCTATTCTGTTTTCAAAGTGAACTTCAAACCTAGAAGGACTAAAAGAGATAAAGAAAGCCACTAATACTTGTAAGTGGAAAACTACAAGGGGGAGAACTAACAATTCTAAATATATATGCACCAAATACAGGAGAACCCAACTATATAAGACAAACACTAATGGACATGAAAAGCCAAATACACAAGAACACAATTATAATAGGAGACCTTAACACCCCACTGTCACAAAGAGATAGATCAACTAGACAAAAAGTCAGCGAAGAAATAACTGAACTGAATCATACCTGTGAGAAAATGGACTTAATGGATGTTTACAGAGTGTTCCATGCAACCACATCATACATTCTTCTCAGCTGCACCTGGGACATTCTCCAAAATAGTCTATATATTAACTCATAAAACATTCTTAAGGAAATGCAAAGGTAGTGAAATTATCCAATGCAAAATATCTGATCATAATGCACTAAAATTGGAAATCAATGGCAAAAAAACCTGAAAAACCTGCATAAATACATGCAAATTAAATAACAACCTCCATAACAACCAGTGTGTTACAGATGAAATTAAAGAAGAAATAAAACAATATGTACAATACAATGAAAATGCAGACACAAAATACTGTAACCTATGGGACACAATGAAAGCAGTCCTAAGAGGAAAATATATAGCAATAAATAGTCATATCAAGAAAAGAGAATGAGCACAAATAAATAATCTAATGCTAATCTCAAGCTTCTAGAAAAGGAAAAGGAAGTCAAATACAAAGCTCATAGAAGAGGGAAAATTGTAAAGATTAGAGCAGAAATTAATGTAACTGAAACCAAACAAACAATACAAAGAATTAATGAATCAAAGAGCTGTTGTTTTGAGAGACTAAACAAAGTAGATAAACCTCTAGCCAACCTTATCAAGAAAAAAAAGAAAAAACTCAAATTCATGCAATAAGGACTGAAAAGAAGGAAATTACAGATGCCATGGAAATTCAAAAGATCAGGAATACCTACTTTAAAAATCTCTACTCACATAGGATGGAAAACACAGAGGAAATGGACAGATTTCTAGAAACATGAACTAGCAAAGCTCAATCAAGAAGATATAACAATTTTGAATAAGCCAGTTATCATATGAAGATATACAAATTAAAACAAATACATGTTTTAATGTCTACCATCACTGGTCATTTGAGAAATGCAAATTAAAACAGCATTGAGATTTCATCTCACCCAGGAAAGAATGACTGCCATCACAAAAACAACTGATAACAAATGTTGGCGAGGCTGTGGGCAAAAAGGAACTCTTCTTCACTGTTGGTGGGAGTGCAGACTGGTGTAATCCCTGTGGAAATTAGTATGGAGATTCCTCAAAAAACTAGGATTGGAGGTTCCATTCAACCCAGCTATTCTCCTCCTGAGTATCCCCCGCCCAAATTGAAAAGGTCATGTTAAAGAGATATATGTGCACCCATGTTCATAACAGCACAATTTGTGGTAGCTAAATCTTGGAAACAACTTAAATGCCCATCAAATTCAGAGTGGATAAAAAAATGTGGTATTTTTATACAATGGAATAATACTTAACTGTAAAAAAGGATGATCTTGAGGCCTTTATAGGTAAATGGAGGCAACTTGGAAATATCCTCATTAGTGAAATAAACAAGACTCAAATTAGAAAATGTCACATTTTACTCTAGTAAAATTTACTAGAGTAAAATTTTACACTCTCTAGTGTAAAAATTAATAAAAACTGACAGAACAATGGGATCCAAAAAGTATAATAGCTATTGTGAAATTGAAAGGGAAGCAAAGTGCTTTAAATAGTATAATGTTATGTATAGTGTCTAAGATAGATGACCACATTACTGAATTTCTGCTGCAACATTGAACAGAAGGATTAGCACTTTCAGTGTTTGAGTGTTTAGCCACTATTTATGCTTTGATTTTGTGAGTGTAGCAACTATTTATTAAGATAGCAATGAGTAATGTATCAACCAGTGATTCTATGATTTTAATTTTTTTATTTACTATTGTTCTACCATTCTTTTCTCTTTTTCTATTTTCTTTAATTTTTTTCTTTGTTTGAAAAAAAAGAGAACAATATGCAATATAACAACCATTGTTAAATTCCTTTGATTCTGTTTTGAAAACCTAAATTGTTATTGTTTTGGGTTTGCAGTTGTTGTTTATGCCCTTTGCTTTTTGTTTTTCCTTTCTGACTTTTCACTTTTTAAAATAAAAGAAGAGATTTTTCTACCCCCAAAACAAGATGCTTATTTCTCCTGATTGATCACATATTTTGAGTCTTCTTCAGTTTGAATTTTTCTTTCTGTCTTATAATGTTAAAATGCACCATGGTCCACAACTCACCTGCCTTCTTGTTTCTGTTAGACTAACTCCCTTTAAGATTTCTTCCATGATTATAGTTTTAAATACCATTTATATATTCAAGATTGCCAAGATAAGATTTTAGTCTAGACTTGCAGCAAATGTCATAACCAACTATCTTCTTGATATACCCACTTAGCATGCTGATGGGCAATTGAAACTAAAAATGTCCAAAACTGATTTCCCTACCACCACCAATTTGTTTTTGCCTCCCAAGTAAATACAATTCTTCCTACTACTTCCTCATTAAAAAACTTAGTCACTTTAATTCTTTTCTTTCTTCTATACCTCTATCAAGTGCTTCAGAAAAAAATCTTGTTTGTTCTATGTGTTTAAAACATTTACACTTTTTTCTTTCTATACTTTGAACATTTTGCTCTAAATTACTGTAAGTTTTCTGAAGTTTTGTTGTTCTAAAGTCTTGGTGTATTATGTTCCTTTTGTCTATTCTTAAATAACAGGCACAATATTCCAATAATATCTAAATTAGATTACTTCTCTTCTCTGCTTAGAAACTTGTCTTATACTAATAAAAGTTAAAGCAACTGAAAGGATTAATGAAATCATGTAATATCTTGTTGCATGTTGGCTCTCCAACCACCCCACCTTTGGTTACTCTGCCTATATTGTAATGGGCTGCTGTCTCTTGCTCAATAAATGAAGCATGTTTCATTCTAGGCCCTTTGCTTTGCTCCTGTTATTCTATCTCCCTGTAATACACTTCCTTTGACCCAGGTGAGTCTCTGGATTACTTCCCCCATAATTTCTTTATGGAAATTAATTCATTCTTTCCATAAAATCTTTTCTATCTGAAAAGTTAAAATGTGAAACAGTCTACCATTGGGATGCCTTATTCTTGTTACCATTTAAATGTCCTCCAAAGCAATTATTGCCATCTTGAAACAAGCTTATTCTCACAAGCTGTTTAAATTGTTCTTCTCCCCTTACACAAGAATACTCCATGAAGATGTGAACTGTCATTAGTTTTGTCCAGTGCCTTAAATTATGAGCAACACATGGCAAACCCTTACATATATTTGGTTTATGAAAGAAACTATTACAAGCAGACTGATAAACAATTTGTCAATGTTATCAGACCCAAAATATAGTAGTGATACAACTAATTCAGCAGAGGAAAATTTAATCATTTTATTGTTAATGTTTTCATCTCTACTTTTTGTAACAAAAGAAATTCTTGCTTACTGGAGAAAAAGTTTATCCCATTGCAGGATAAAATTATATTTGTCTGATTAAATCTCTTAAGTAATGAAGAAGTTCCTGAATAAATGAATTTCTTTATTCAACCTAAGAAAAGGTCAAGTTCATGTTCAACCACATTTTAGATATTTAACTTTATTCTGAGTAGCAGGTCTTTAGCTATAAAACTAAAATAATATATTATCACAAATAAACTGAGTCAATCAAAAGAAGAAATAAATAAAAATGTGATTTCAGGATTAAAAAAAACTATTAAATAAGGCAGTGTCAACTTGAGTATACAATACACTTGACAAATTCATCAACACTGTATTGTAAAGCTTAAGTTTCAAATATTTGTAGATGTCAGACTTAGCTTTTAAAGTTAATTTGTGGTGCATCAGGGAAACAGAATGAACATGAATAAACAACCTGATGCTACATGTCAAATATCTAGATGTCAAATATCTAGAAAAAGAAGAGCAAGTCAAGCCCAAAGCCAAAAGAAGGGAGGAAATTATAAAGATCAGAACAGAAACTAATGCAATAGAGACTAAGAAAGCATTACAAAGAATTAATGAATCAAAGAATTGGTTCTTTGAAATAATAAATGAAATTGATAAGCCCCTAGCCAAACTTATTTTAAAAAAATGAAAGAAAAAACTCAAATTCATGCAATAAGAAATGAAAAGGCTAAAATTACTACAACTCTGTGGAAATACAAAAGATCATTCATACTTACTTTGAAAATCTTTACTCACATAGCTTTAATAACACAGAATAAATGGACAGAGTCCTAAAAAAGTATGAATTTCCAAAGTTGGATCAAGAAGATGTAAAACTGCTGAATAACTCAATTTCAGCTAATGAAATTGAAAATATAATTAGAACCTTACTAACAAAGAAAAGCCCAGGTCCTGATGCATTTACTGCTGACTTCTACAAGAAATTCAAGGAAAATTTAATCCAAACATTCCTCAAACTCTTCAGTGAAATTGAAAGGGAAGCAATTCACCCTACTTGGAAGCAAGTATTACCCTAATACAAAAACCAGAGAAAGACCCAACCAAAAAACAGAACTATAGGCCCATCTCCCTAATGAAGATAGATGCAAAAATCTATAATTAATAAAATACTGGCAAACAGAACACAGCAAGAAGATTATACACCAAAACCAAGTAGGATTCATCCCAGGAATGCAGAGATGGTTCAACATATGCAAATCAATAAACATAATATACCATATCAATAAGGCCAAAGACAAGAATCACATTATCATTTGAATAGATGCAGAAACATCTATTTTAAAAAAGTCAACTTATTAAAAAAGTGAACTGTCCCTCAGACATATAAACATATAAATAATTTTTAAAAAATTATTTATATCTAGAACATATAAATAATTCTAAAAAATTATTCATATTAGAACATATAAATAATTTTTTTAAAAATCAGACCCTTGAAATTCAAAGTCCTAGTCCAAAAATGAGCATCTGAGATGAATACACATTTCTCAGGTGAAGAAATATAAATGGCAAATAAATAAATAAATTTTCAGCATCTTTGATCATTAGAGAAATGCAAATTACAAGAACCACTGAGATTCCATCTCACTCCAGGAAGAATGGCCAGAATCAATAAAGTCACCAATAACAAATGCTGAGAGGCTGCAGGGGGAAAAGGAACTCTTCTGCACTGTTGGTGTGAGTGTAGACCAATGCAACCACTGTGAAAATCAGTATGCAGGTTCCTTAAGAAGCTAGGATTAGAAGTCCTATATGACTCAGCTTTTCCATTTCTGGGCATATTCCCAGAAAAACTGAAAACATCATACTACAGTTATATATGTGCACCCATGTTTATAGCAGCACAATTTGTAATAGTCAAATCTTGGGAACAATCCAAATGTTCAACAACTGAGGAATGAATAAAAAAGTAATATTTTTATACAATGGAGTACTACTGAGTTATAAAGAAGGATCACATTTAGGCTGTTATATAGGTAAATGGGTGCAATTTGAGATAATATTAATAAGTGAAATAAACTGAACTCACATGTGTAAATACCATATTGTCTCCCTAGTGTAAGAAACTGAAAGAGCAAATAAGATACAAAATCTTCAGTAAATACTGTGAAAGGGTAAGAAACTGCTCAAAGGGGAAAAAATCACTCAGATAAGGAAAAGGAGAAAAGAAGGAAGGGAAAAATGTTATAAATTTGAATATATACAACTAAGATAGATAAGATGATTATACTATTAATTCTATTAGCCCTTGGAACAAAACAGCTAACATTCATAAGTTTAGATCAATTTTGAATGTTTATATATGGTAATCTGAGTAACTCTTTTGAAGTTAACTTTGCAAAATAACAACTTTAGTTATGTTCCTACCACCTTGTTTTGAAAGCCTATATTGTAATTTTTTTTGGGTCTTCATTATTGTTATTTATTTGTCTGGGTTTTTTTTCTTGTTTTTCTTGTGTTTCATTTTGTTTGTTCCTCTAATACAGAAATGTTAGATATACATGTCTAGGCTTATACATGCCTAGATTGTCTCCTATAAAGAGTTTACAAGAATTGATTTTATTGTGTGATGATGCCAACAGCTACTTTGAAGAACATGAGACATTATGGTAGCCACTGTGGATTTCCTATCATCTTGTTCTGAAGTCCAATAATGTTTTTATTCTTTGTTTCAATTGGTTTTAGTCTGTTTTTTATTATTTGATTTCAATATGTGTGAAGGTATAATCAACTATTTTCAAGAGAACAAGAGACATTATGATAGCCATTCTTGATTTTCCTACTGTTTGGTTTTGAAGGCTGTATTGCTTTCATTCTTTTGCTGTGATTAACTTTATACTATTTTTTTACACTGTGCACAGTTTATTTAAAGAGAAACAAAAGCATGTAAAGGGGAGAGATAATACAGAATTCCAAAAAAAGATAAACAATAAGAAATCACTAGTTGATAAATTACATATTGTCCTCCTAGAAATAGTTGTTCAAGTTACAAAATTAAAGCATACAAAGTAGATATTCAAACAGTGAGAGTGTGAACAGCTATGCATGCATGAGTCTCTACATGTATTTCTATCCTTTCTGTATTAGAGGGAAAAACAAAACTTAGCATGACAAAACAAAACAAATTCCTACACAAAAAGTTGTATAAAACCACAGTAAAAGGTGATCTACAATGGTTACTGTGTTGTTTCTTATTATTTTCAATATAATTGTCTATATCATCGGGCATAATTGAATATAGCAGTATAATTGAATATAGCAGTACATAACAATATTAATAAAAATACAACATTATAGACAGTATAAAACTTCAAAGGCAGGTAATAATCGAACCAGGGTGGATATTCCAGTGAATCTTGCCATCTTAAGTGCAGTTGCCTATACTCTCAGACTTGATACTATCAATCATAACAGCTTTGAATAAAATCTGTCAATACAAAACAGCAATCTAACAAACCAGATTCGATTACAATCAGTCATGGTAAAACAGTGTAGGTTTTACAGAGCTTTAGATTGACTTAATAGGAAATTAAGGATGATTACTGTACTATGTCCTGTTATTTTCGGGATAGCTATCTGTGCCCTCAAATCTAGTACAGGTAGAATGACTGAAACAGAATATAATACATCTAAGCAGAGTGGTGTGAGTAATGTGGGTTTTAAATCCTGGTGCACTATTAACAATATAGTGTATCAAGGCCATCTATGTTAGAGATTCTAGTTATCCTCCTCTGCCTCATTTCTCTATGCTATTTTTCTGCCTTTTTTTTGTCTACTTTTCTCCTTCATTCTACTGCCTGCCTCAAGCTTTATACTATTTAGTTTTGTTTGAATTCATTGTGTGTGAAGGTATGAACAACTATTTCAAAGAAAAGAAGAGATATTATGGTAGTCACTATTGATTTCCTGTAGTCATGCTTTGAAATCCTGTATTGTTTGCATTGTTTTGTTCTATTTTGTTTTATTCTCTTTAAAATAAAAAAATAAAGTTCATTAGTGGTGAGTATTGTACTAATCTTGGGTCTTTTAAATTGTATAGTTGGACATTTTTCATCATCATATTTTGCTGTCTAAATTGTGCAATTTATACTGCTTGATATATAGAACTAGGAAATTTTCATATTCTAATAAAATTAAAAATAATAACAAAAAATCTAACACTTAGGAGTAATATGTATTATGTTCTATTATAAGTTGCTTATATCCATTATTGTAGTTAATTACGAGAGAATTCTATATAATTACACTTTTGACTAATCATCTCCATTTTAAAATGGAAGAATAGAATTCAGAGGCTAAGTGAATGTTTAAATAAATATAGTAAAAGGGTAATATGTATATGTGCCATTTCTCCAACATGAATGAAAGCATTATGTACTGCAGATATATAATAATTTAAAATTGTTGCACAAATTTTGATGTGAAAATCAAACCAATAATGATACTAAGAATAATTTGCACAAGGACTCACAACCTAATAGTAAAAAATACAAAACAAAACAAAAACAGCCTGCCGTCTTATATTTTGTTTATTATAGCTTTGAAAATGGAAATAAATTTTAACTCAAAAATGTGTTTATATCATCAACACAGTAGTGTATCAAAAAGCTCTATGTTAACAGAAAATTTTAGGAATATCTGGAAGCCTGATAATGAATTGAAAAACAAACTACTGATACCAGGGTAACATTCTTGAGAGCTGGTTATTTTACTGTAACTGGTTAGTTGAGAAACACTCCAAGTTTCCATAGTGATTTATTTTTCTTTCTAATGGCATCTCCATGTCTACAAAATGATTTATTGTAATGTTGGAAACTAATAGCAGTAATTCACTGTGATTACCAAGAGTCAGTTATGAAAAAAAAAATCAATTTAACCGGAAGCATCACTGCCTGAAGTCACTTTGAAAGAATCACTTCAGAATGTTCTTTCAATAGCGATCTAGCATTGATAGAAGAGGGCGAAGATGAATGAACAGGTCCATGACTTCCTCCTACTCTGACAGTTCTTTTCTCCTGATAAACAGCTCCACTGTCAGGAAAAAACCATCATCTCCCTCTGACATTTCTCCATGTGGAAGAGAGCACTATGGTGATTCTGAGCCATCACGGAGAAGGGATCCAAAAGAAGACAAGGAAATCTTTTAGTAATTGATTCTGCTTGACAACAAGCTGAGGAACAATTTTAGAGTATGACAGTTCCACACCAAGTACAGACGTGGTACAAATTATCATCCTTACAATCACAATCACGTAGTGACTGTACACACTGAACTCTGTGCTGATGTTGGTAACACAAATAATTCATTTTGATTCGGTGTTGTGTAGTTTGGTTTGGAAATTACATCGGTCAGTTTGAGACAGGACATCTTATGCAGATAAACATGATGTCCTTACAAATGTAATCTAGAGAAGGTATAGCTAAGCAACCTAAGATACACCAGAGCTAAATTGTTGGTTCCAGACAACAAAACTAACGTCCTAGCTGAAGAAATTCTAACTGATATTCCACCAATCTTCTGTCTTCTTCTATCAATCTTCCACCAAAACTAACATCCTAGCTGAAGAACTTCTGACATTTCACCGATTAAGGTTTCTATATCACCTTCATTTCTTTACCCTTAAAGGTAGAGAAATTTTAAATTGTATTTGTTTCGCACTCATCTCCAATGATTAAATGCTGTCATGGAATGATTCTATCTTTTAAATATATGCTTTAAAAACATAATCTGGAACTGATAATATTCCGCAATGTTACTAATGGTTAGAAAACAGGTGGCTGCTTAAGGCTGGGGGAAGTGCATAAATTATCATCTAGAATTAAAATCATACTTATGTAATTAATATAACATTGCAGAAACATTTATGAGGTAATATCAGCTGAAAAAGGCAAGTTCAAAATCATGTATTATCCAATTATGAATATATATTTATGTATGCCCATTACAAGGAATAGAAGAATACAGAACAACTTTCCCATGATTTAATGCAGATGGTGTAAGACTGGGTGATATTTTAGTATTGAATAATTATTTTACAAAAATTTTTTATGATATGAATGATGAGTGAGATTTAATTTTAAAATACCTGGTATAATTCTGAATTTCAAAGCTTTGAATTTCAGCTTTGGTGCTTAGGTATATATGTCCAGAAATTATTTCCTCTATGCTGTTTAAAAATAAATCCTAAGTACCACTTTCAAATCATTACATTTTTTTGCAGAACCATAAATCCTAGCACATGTGCCTCTTAGTAATTAACTCTGAAATCCTTGATTTTACCCTTTAGAAATCATCCTACTGTAGTGATGAATAGCCTACATATAAAAATTGCCTTCATCTATTCATTCACTCATTCGTTTACCTATTCAAATATTCATTCATCCATTCATACAACATATTAACTTCTTATTCTGTTTAATACAGTATTTTAAAAGTGATGAATTAAAAAGAAAATAAATAGGCTTGTCCCTAGCTACTCTTAACAGTCCAGAGCTAAAATAACTTAGCCATATGGAAAGAGAAAAGGCTCAAAAAGACTGTACAACCCATTTGCTCACCTAGTTCTAAATGAACACACAGAGAGGGGAGAAAGCCTGCCTTGCTCGCTGCTGTGTTTGCAGAACTGAACCCATGGCACAGAATAAGTTAGAGGTAGTTTTTCAGTGCAGCCGCCTTCAACCAACCATGTATGTTAAGCAGAAGGGGTTCATCAGGAAGGCTGCACTAGATCCACAAGGGTCCCAGCAAGTTAGCACACATCAAAAAGGATCCTGATTCCCACAGTACTGAAATGAGTCAGATTTGGTCCTATCTCACTGAAGAGGTTAATTTATGTGACTCATGCTTGTCACTTATAAAGTACCTACTGTATGTCAAAGACATGGCACCCACTGCTGTTATAATCATGTTATCACAGCTCCCCTGCTTGTCATTTAGCCTCAGGCTATTCAGTTTTCTCATCTGTAAAACTGTGATAATAATAGTACTTACTATCGAGATTACTACGGGAATTAAATGTGTAATATAAATAGACTTTATGAAAAAGCTGAGACACACTGTATATACCACACACATTGACAATGATAGACCATTACCTGAACTTCATGGTAACACCTGGAAGCAGATTTTATTACCTACTCTTTATAGAGGAAGAAATACTGCAAAATCACTAAGTAAGTTGATCAAAGGCCCACATTACTGAATCATCGAATTAAAAATGTTTTTTCAACCTGCCCCTCCTCTCTTCTCCTTTCCTTTATGTTTATAAACCAGGCCCTAGAGAATTTCTCTAAAAACATCGTCAGTAAATTGCTTCAAAAGCATCCCTCTGCTAGTTTTATCCATGGTCCTGTACATCTTCTACAATGTCTATTTCTGACATTTAAAAAAGAAAAAAACTAATTATCTTCCTCATGTCTGAAAACCTGAGTGACTCTCTATAGCACCTAGAATAAACTGCATGGTTCAAAAAACATCTCTGGCTCAAACTGGAGTCAGAACTTCAGATAACTGAATTTAAAGTTAGGTTGTCCCAAACCGAGGGTGACTCTGAATTCAAAGCATAAATGATCTTAATTTCAGTTGTACAATGAACTCCATATTCTTTGACTTGACTGATGTATAACATTTCATTTAGGAAACTGGCATCACAGCATTGAACATGCATCTGTTTTACACATTGTATGTATTCACTAAATTATGTTTATTGTTGGTGCTATTTGGAGGAAGCTTAAAATGCTTTCCTTTATAATTCCAATAAATAGATATATATATTTAACAAGGAAGACAAGGAAAGAAAACAGGAAATTGGTTTAAAAACCTATAATTCACTGGCTCTTGTAGTAGAAAAATAAGCCTACAACACATTCAGATCATATGCTAGAAAATTCCAAGAAATCACAAGCATGAAAAAATTAACTAGGACAAAGTATAAAACTGGCTAGATTGAGCAAGGACATGGAATGTCAGATGTGGCTGCCAAATCAGTGTGAATGTAGTAAAAGCAAAAATAATTAAAAATGAGATACTCAATTATTTTTTCAATGATACAGCAACAAAAATATAAAAAATACAAATAAAATAATAATTTTTCTCATATATTAAGGAAAGTTTGTGGCATATTTTACTAAAAATAGACAGGATCATTCTAGAGCATACGCACTTGAAATGTTAAAACTTAGTCTGATTTTATAGGTCTCCAAGAATATACTTTCTTCCCACAGAATGCCCTCATATAAATTTTACACATGCTTCTGTTAAATATAGGTTAACTGACAAGATTATTTTGAAATGCTCACAGTAATTAATCAAGGCTGTTTCATTTAGTGATGAGATATATTCAGTGATATTTCAAGATTGGTTAAAATAAGATTATAAGGATGAAAACTCACTTGAACTCAGGAGAATATTTTGGGTATAGGGAAGCTAAATGTAATATTCTGAAACCCACATCTAGCAGTAGTGACATTAAGCTAAATTTCAATGATCCTCAAACTGATGCACAGAGCAGTATACACTGTGATTTGCTTGAGCTGACCTAAATAAATTCATTTTGTAGAAAGGCATCCTTTCAGCACTCATTTATTCATATGCTCATTAAACAAAAACTATGTGCCAAAAAGTATGCTACACATCAACATAAAAGAAATAACGCAATACCTTTCTGAATTGTTCAGGGCCATAATCTGAAGAGAAGATGGACACAAGAAAAACAATGAATGCAGTTTTATTTGAGATAGTATGTATGTACAGAAGATAAAGAAAAACATCAAATAAAAAAGGTAGGTACCAAGAAGGGATAAGACAGGGGCTGGGGATTTAGCTCACTGGCATAAGCGCTTGCTTTACAAGCACGAGGTCATGAGTTTGATCCCCGGTACAAAAAAAAAAAAAAAAAAGAAGGGATAAGACACACAACCAATTCACTAGAAGAAATTCCTATGAATGATTAGAAGAAATAAGCAGAAAGAAGGGAAAGTTTTCTGTTATATTAAAGTCTGACACCTGTGGATGGAAAATGAAAAACCAAAATTTGATGGAAAGAGTCCCAGAAAGATGTATCTAGCTAGTGTGAGTCCTTCAACTGAAGTTCTGCCTTAAAAAGAGACAAGTATGCACAGGAATGTATCTGAGCCAGGAGCAGTCATTGGCTGGAAATAGCCACTAAGAAACACAGCCTGGCAGAGAAACCCCCTAGATTCTTGTGTTATCAGACAGTCGTGCTCCTGGCAACAACACTGATGGCCTCCTTCATGACTGCTGCCCCGGGAGTAGTTCTCCTTGGGAATCAGGACTACGGGAAATGTTGCAGTTTTAGCAGACAAACTGCAAATCACAAAAATGGACAAGGTGAAGCAGGTAAATCTCAGGTATAAACTAACATAGTGACTCCTAGGACAAGTTAGTGAGTGTAACAAGCTATAAGTGGTACCCTAAGGATGCAGCCTGTATCCAAGAGCCTTGGCAAGCAGTATGTGAGAGACAGGCAGGTTTCACGCCAGGGAGAGCAAGGTGAGTTCTACCAAGATGTCTGTTTCCACCTGTACATGATGTGGGGCCACGGAAGGGTTTAATCATTCAAAGATTCAGCATGTAATTTGCGCTATAGGAAGACTCTTGAGGTACAGAACATGTTCAGACAGTGGATTCTGAGGAATAACGAGAGGAAAGACATTAGTAAGAAATAAGAAGTAGTTCCGGGCAGATCTGAGTTCCGGTTCTGACAGTACCATTTACGAACTATATGACTCCAGGCAAGTCATTCATCTTCCCAGAGTTTCTAGCACTGGTTTCCTGTGTTAACTGTTACACAAATACTACTAACAGCATGAGGATCATGCCTATAAGATAAGCATATTTCTAGGTTCTTGTTGGATTGTTGAACAGATCTGTTTGCACTCTCAGTGATTGAGCGTCGACTTTGTGTGCTTTAATTTTGTAACTTGAACAACTATTTCTAAAAGGACAATATGTAATTTATCAACTAGTGATTTCTTACTGTTTATCTTCTTTTCTTGAAATTCTGTAATATTTCTACCTTTTTCCTGTTTTTTGTGTTTCTCTTTAAAAAAAAAAAACTACAAAATTGAATAAGATCATGCTTAAGAGCTTAGGGCTCAATCCAGACATAAACCTGTACTATTCTATGCCAAGTATATGACTACTAGCCCAGTTTAAACAAGTCTCTGTGAGACTCAGGCTACTGTTCTTGTTTGTTTTTTAAGTAAACTGGTAAAACACACACACACACATGCATACACACACACACACACACACTTGTTCCTCGTAGGGTTGTTTTCTATGAATTATATACATGGGAAGTTTTAGCTTATTCACTGTGCATGAAAATGTTCAAATAACTACTTTCCCAGTCATTGCACACTTACAATTTTTGTTTTGTTTTGTTTTCACAACACCGCTGCAGACTATCATCCATCCACCCCTGGCTTTAGAAGAGCAAATTGACACTTTAAAAGAGTTTAAGTAACTGGCTCACAGTCATGCTTCTGAATGACTCCACTGGGTGGTTATTCTCAGTTGTCTGATTTCATAGCCCATGGTCTAAACCACTATTCTCCATCGCCTTCCCTTCCAGGACTAAGCAGTGCAATCTACCTGCCAGAGAAAAGACAATTCAGAGAACTCATTTGCTGGCTATGGTTGGGTTTCCTTGTATTATTAGAATATTTTAAGAGAGAATTGGAGATCATTTAAACAAAGCTTCCTCATTTTCCTCAAGTGGTTTTATCCAGTTCATTTAAATAGGATATTGCAGCTATCACACAGATTGTATAGTAAAGCTGTAGTCCTTAATTTGAAATTCAGTTAAGTGAGGGAATGGGTAGGTAAAAATGATGAAGATGGTTTTTCTCACAAATATCTACTTTTTTGAATAGGTCTTTTATTTTGTGGGTCTACATTGTTTGAGTTCTTTATGCATTTTACATATCAGTCTTCTGTCTGAGGAATCGCTGGCATTTTTTTTAACATGTTGAATGTTTATTTATTTATTTATTTGCACTCTGTTGGTTGTTTCTTGTGCACAGAAATACAAATGGGCAATACACACATAAAGAAATTTTTAACCACTGGTCATTAGAGAAGTGTAAATTAAACCAATACTGGGATTCCATATCCTCTCAGAAAGAATAACCATTATATCAAAAAAAAAAAAAACAGAAAGAAAGAAAAATAATAACAAAATTTAGAAAGGCTGCAGAGAAAAATAAATGCATTGCTGGTGGAAACGTAAAATAGTACAACCACCATGAAAAGGAGTATGGAAATTCTACAAAACCTAACACTAGATATCCCCGTGACCCAGCATTCTCTTTCAACATATCTTATCACAAGAGTTAAAGACATCTCATTACAGTGATCCATGCGTACCCATGTGTATAGCAGCACAATTCATAATAGCTAAATTTGGAAAATGGCATCTATGCCCGTCCAAAAAATGAGTGGATTAAAAACGTGGTTTTTTTGCACCATAGAATACTATTTTCTCATAGTGAAAAATAAACAAGTAATTTGTAAAAAATTGATGGATCATGAGACCATAATTTTCTGTGAAATAAATCAGACATGCAAGTTTAAATATCATATGATTTCTCTTATGTGAGAGCCCCATAGTAAAAATAAGGAACAAAATAGAAGATAATAGGAAATATGGAGAGAAATTCTTTTCAAAGAAGGGATGGGCAAGGGAAGGGATAAGTGATGAAAAAAAAGGAATTGGGCTGTGTCACTGCATGTACCAACTCCCGAGAGATGAGTGAAGAGGGCAGGAAGAAAAGACAAAGTAAGATGTGTTATATATGTACCAACTTCCCGTAAGGAATACAAACATTATGCGCTACATATATATACTAATAAACTATCACAAATGAAAAAAAGGAAAAAAATAAACTACTGAACCATCAGAATAGGTCTCTGGAATGTTCTATCGTTTAATGTCTTCATTCTAATGAGTAGTATATTTAACATTCTACTAAAAGCAACTTTTACATAGGTAATTAAAACCTATAGGAAGCTGAACTACTAGATTAGCTCTACTGAGATTAGACACAAAGCCGACCACCATATGACAACAGGTCCCCTCCCCATTTCTTCCTTCAGCAAGCATGGCTTTAATCCAGGTTCTGGTCTATTTCTTATGATACAAAATACCTACATTCACCAAGATTCAATTTCCTTAAACCAAAATAAGATTATACTAAAGTTGCCCTAAGTGGGGAAAGTAAATACTTGTCACTATGTCTAGCACCTATTAAGAGGTTTTAAAGCTCTCTTTAATAATATTTGTATTTTAAAACTAAAAATACAGATGCTACAGCATTAGATATGGACCATAGAGCTTGGAGGAAAGATAATTTATCCTCATCTATCTGTTGTGTGATTTTTATTTTCAGAAATAACTTAGTTGACCTCCCCCAAAAGCAGATCACTTCCCATAATGAAACTTTCAAATCTGCAAAAGGAAAATTACTTTTGTTTTTTTCAGATGTGTTGGAAAGAAAACAAAAATGAAATGCCTTTGGCATCAGGAAACTCACAAAGTGAAATAACGAAGTCTGCTGACTTTGAGAGCAGTCTCCTCTGGACAATTTTCCAGGATTTCTGTCTCCCGAAGCTCTCTATTGAGGAAGTGAGGAATTCTTGATGTGGCTGCCCTTTACCCTTTTAGAAAGTTTAGTAATGTAGAAGGAAGACTGAAAAGTAGACATCTCCCCAATGTTTACCCAAACACCTCAAAGTGCCTGACACCCAAAGTTAGGGAAGAAAAGGTTTATTTCTTACAGGTTGGAGGTTTCATTCCATACTCAGCTGGCTCCAAATGGCAGGGTAGCATGGCAAATAGCAAGATGCCACCCAGAGAGAGAGAAAGAGAGAGAGAGAGAGAGAGAGAGAGAGAGAGAGAGAGAGAGAGAGAGAGCTTCTTCCTGCCAATACATCATATCCTGGCTCCACCCCTGGATGGGTGAAATACTCACACCACCAGCTGGAACACTAGACAATGAATCAATCACAAATGCTAGATTTGGTCAAGTCCACAACGCATGAGGCTTGGAGGCCATTGACATAAACCATGAAATTCTACCCCTGGCCCCCAAAGACTCATGCACACCCTTTATAAAAAGACATTTAGTCCATCTCCAAGAATTGCCAAAGTCCTAACAGGATCAGCATTGCTGGAAAATTGAAGTCCCAAGTCTCCTTGGAGATCGTAACCCCCTGCACAAATGAAACAAGGTTAAACATTTCCAAAATGCAAAGGCAGGAGATAAACATTACCATTCCAAAAGTTACAAACAGGAGAATATAAAGCATTGGAAACAAAGCAAGTCCAACATCCACTAGGGCAAACATTTAAGTCCTAGATTTCCATGCTCAGCATTTGAAGCAATCTGGTTGCAAGCTCCAAAAGGCTTGGGTGATTCCACCACCACAGAACTTCCAGGGATTTCAGCTCCCACAGCTTCTCTCTGAAGCCCTCTCTCCTCATTTTTTGCAGCTTTCCTTGTATGATCCACATTCCTGGCTTTTCGAAACTTTGGGGTCTCCACTGCACCTTTGGCTTCATCCTTACATGTTTACACATTGTCCTCTCAAGGCATGCTGTTTAGCCTGCCAGGCCTTTTGCAATTAGGGTGGAAGCCAAATTACCCTCAGAATTTGTGCATTTTCCTTGCACCTAAAATCAGGGCCATGTGGATGCCACCAAGGTTTGTTGCCAGCTGGAGCAGTAGCCAGGCTTTCTCTCTATGCCACTGCCATTCTGGAATCTGGGGTGGCAGCTGCCATTTTGGGACCTCCTGTGGCCTCCATCACCACTCTGGAATATGGTACTCTGCAGCCTTCTCCTCTGAGCAAATTCTTTCAATTTTGCTGGTTCCAGGCTGAAAAGGTAGAGACTCTCTGCTTCCCAGGGTGGCCCCATGCTGCCTTTTTTATTACTTTGTTCCTTCTCAGCAATAGAGGTTTCAGCTCTATCTTTACAGTCCACAGCTTTATTGGAGTTTTCCTTCTGGCCAAACTCACAGCATTTTAAATCATCCTGCTGGGCTCTTTGCTATTGATTCACAACATAAATCTGGCTAAAAGCCCCTAACAATAGCTATACCTTGAAATTTCTTTTGCCAGATTAGTCAGTCCTCCGCCCTTAATCTCAGTCTCAGGCAAAATCCCTATGGGCACCAGCAAAATGCAGACAAAATTTCCACCAAGCCATAATACACGTGTCCTGGAGTTCGACAACCAATGTGATCCTTCTTCCCAGCAAAAACCTCCAGAACCTGACCTTTACCTTCAGGCTTTCTCTCAGCCTTCTGGTCTCCTGAGCTCTGACCAAAATCTCCCATGCAAAACAGCCTAAGCTGCTCCAGCTCTATGCATTCAGGGAACATCTCCAAACCTTTCCAAACTCTTCCCATAAACCATTTCCAAAGGCTCTTGAACCACATGATCAGGTATAGTAATAGCACCCCACTCCTCTGGTACCAAATTCTGTCTTAGTTACTTTTTATTCCTCACTGAGACAAAATACCTGATGCCCAAAGTTAGGGAAAGAAATGTTTATTTCTTACAGGTTGGAGGTTTCAGTCCATACTCAGCTGGCTCCAAGTGGCAGGGTGGCATGGTGGGCCACAGTTCATGGTGGGCTGCAAACAGCAAGGTGCCAACCAGCAAGAGAGAGAGTCATACCTTCTTCCCATGGATACATCATATCCTGGCTCCACCCCTGGGTGGGTGAAACACTCAAACCACCAATCCAAGCACTAGACAATGAACCAATCACAAATGCTAGATTTGGTCGAGTCCATAACTCATGAGGCTTGGGGGGGTCACTGACATAGACCATGACATCATCTCTTATTGTCACTTAATTTAATATTTGATATCTTGAATATAATTATTATTTTATTCTTTTTAAAATATTTAGGCAAGAAATTTTATGTTGTCCTTTTTAATCACACTTTTAAAGAAAAAAAAAAAAAGCCAAAGTCACTCCCTGCCCTGTGAAGCATCATAGTGGAGAAACTTTTCATTACTATTTTATTTTTCATTATGGTACTACTGGTAACTGAACCAAGAGCCTTCATGTTGAGCTCCAGCCACATATTGTTTATTTATTTACCTGTTTGCTTTTTGTAACATTTGTTATATTTTGCCCCCTTGAGAAATCTAGAAGCTTAACTAACACAGCAGTTCCACATCCTGGGATGCAGAGCACCTGCCCTTACCACTCTAGGATGTTGTTCATTGTGTCAACTTGAGAAGTTTAGATGTTTAACTAAGTGACTCAGCAGAGGGCCAAAGTCCTTACTTAGTAAACATCTTGAGCCTATGCAAGAGGAAGGCACAGAGATGGAGTGCGTGTGAAGGACACTACCCCCTCATGGGAGTAGTCCTCACATAATACAAGGGAAATGGGTGAGGACTGATTGCTGGTACTTTGGAGGAGCTCCAGTCTTTGCCTTCAACTTGGACATCATCTCCTGGTTTCTGGTGCAGACTGTTCAGCTTCTGCCTGGTACTCCTCAGCCTTCTGGTATAGATTCTGTAGCTTTCTGTTACAGACCCATCAGCCTTCTGATAGGAACTCACGTGGGACAATGCAGTGAGCTCCAGGCCTTGGACTGAACTCTTCAGCCTCCCATGTGTAGATACCCTCTGTATGCTTCCTCATCCAAACTTGTGGCTGACAATTGTAAGCCAATCTAGTCATTTCTTATACATTTGTGTATCTTGTGTTATATCTGTTTCTGTAGCAAAACCCTGATACACTTGTTTATGTTTTCATTTCTTATTTTGATTTTGTGACAGTGTCTCACTAAGTCACTAAATAGCCCAGGCTGGGTTTGAAATTAGAATCTATCCTCCTACTGCAGCCTCTCAGAATGCTGGGATTACAGGTATGGGCCAGCACACTCAATTCATTACTCCTATTAAATGGTTCTAGAGTTAAGCCTGTGCTTTCTCTCATAACTCTCTGATATGTCACATATGCTATTTCATCTGAATTGTCTTTAATTACAATTCCTACTTAAATATACTTCAAGCTTCATATCTTTGAGTGAACTCACCATTTTGCCTGCACTCATACGGATTGAACGATTGCTATTAGGAACTTGGAAGAGCTCGTCATTCCTTTTTATTGCCACTAAACATGCCTTTATGACCAAAGGAAACATTTCATCCTGCTAGGTTTGTTTTCCCTGCTAAAATGACAAGGTTTGAATTTGATCAGTAACTTCTCAGTAATACAAAGTATGAAATGAAATGAAATGAAATGAAATGAAATGCAGCTTCTTTGGGAGGAACCATGGTTCTGAGGTTCAAGGTCCCAGCTATCTCTTCTCAGAATCACCCAGATTTTCCAAAGAACATTTGCACATGAAAAACTAATCTCCACAACCTCCTCCACTGAAACTTCTACATTCATAGGATTTCTCATTTATCGGTCACTTTCTTTCTCTTTTCTTATAGACTATACTTGAACAACTGGCTACATAAAAGAAGGCAGTCATGCCTCTAAAATCAACAACTTGGTTAGGATTATGTATTTCCCACTCAGGTGCTGTTCATCTTTTTGTATTTTCTGCATATTTAGAGATTAATTTTCCCTTAATCTCTGAAATACATGAACCTATTTAAATGAAACTGCTCATATTATTTCTCTTTGTATTGTAATTGTTTTATTATCATTTTGAATTATCTGTCCAAATGGTTAGATGATAATATCATCAAACTCAGCAATGTCCCTTTGGCTTTATGTATGATTTGAATATTATACTAATAGAAATGTTATAACTTCTTTATTCTAATTATTCCACACATATCTTAGTGGAAAAAAACTTGAATGATACAAAATACAATACAAATAATAAAGAATACTTCACCTTGTCTCGCTCTCCCCATGTACCAGTAAGTTTATTTCTCACAAATAACTAATGTGAATGTTTTGGTACAGAGCTATTCATAACTTATCTCTAGATACTCATACATATATTGAATAAGTTTAATTTGTTTTCTTTTAAGCAAAAAAATCACATCTTGCTATGTTTAGTTTTTAAACTTTCTGTTGCAGCCTAATATAAATATTGAGCATCATGTCATGTCACTACATATAGGCCAACCCCATTCTTTTAAAAGAATGAGTAATAGTTTTGATGAATAAATGCATAAATCACTACATGATAAGACTAGATAAGCTCCTACTATCCAATATCCTTCCCACAAGGTGAAATATTAGCCAAGACATACAGAAAGTAATGGAATTAATGTGACATTGTTCTTCATAGAAATATGTTCACCATAATATATAATAAAATCTGGAGGGCAGAGGAAGGAGGTACACTGGCATTGATTTTTCTAGAATCTTTGACAGTGAATTGTTTTATGTTATGTCTACTAAGCTCTCGAAGAAAATGCCAAAAAAGAAGAAAGATTGCTTTCCAAAAATCTTCCCATATAAATAAATGGGCTACGGAGACAGACTGTCTGGAATAAGCCAATTGGTTCCCATACTGAAATACACAATGGGGCATGAACTGCATGCTACTGTACTTAACAGCTCAATTTGGCAGGGACAGACAAGTCGCTAAGGGGTAAAAAGAACTTCTGCCTAATGCAACAACAACAAAAAAAGAAGAGTTAGAAAGCTCCATGGGCTAGAGGAAAAGTAGGTCAGCAGCATGTGTTTACAGAGAGTTTATTATAACTATAAATCCTATACATATTCTTTTTGTTGCCTAAAGTCATAGAGAAACTGATATCGTGTCATTTAAATATTTTTAACTCAAATCTTAAATATGTGAACCATTTGGACAAGGTCCATATCTATGTGCCACAACTCCAAAGTTAAGGGCATGTCCTATAATCAAAAAATCATTAAAAGTTGGTGAATCTAGAATGATGTGTTAATTTTAGAATGTGTAAAAGTGCAATTAAAAAGAGGATCAGAAGTAGTCGTAGCCCAGGGTGCTAGAAAGCCCGGCAGCAATAATAATATTATACCTAGTTACTATTTGTATAGAACATAGTATCTAGGAGTTCCTATAAAAACAGACTACCTCAGATTCAATTTCTCGCTCTGTTACTTTCTGATTTGGTAACCTGGGAAAGTAATTTTTCCAGGTCACAATTTTCTAATCTGTAAAAGGGGTGTAATGTATTTACTTTAGGAAATTCTTTAAGGGTTAAATGGGTTCATATGTATTCAGTATCAGAGTACTTTTTATCGTGATTTCTACAGCAAAGTTAACTGTGGTTACTTTAGATTAAATGTGGAATGAACACACAGCCTAACAGATCCTACAGAATGAAAATTGTTATTTTGATTTTAGGACTGGTAAAATTAGCACTTTCAGTAGTTTACTCACTCAACTACTAGGACAGCTGGGGAAACATGGAAGAAGATAGTACTTCAAAGATTTCAGCTTCTCAAGGCTATTTTCTTTAGACCACATGGATTTTTTTTTCTGCACACAAAAGTATTTGCAGGATATTTTTGAAGAAACTATATAGCATGTAGTCTGACCTCAAGAAGTTGAATTCTGAAACTTAATTTTCATCTCCCCTTTCTTATTCCATGTTAAAGACTTAACATGGAATAATGATTTTTCTTTTCATTTGGAAGGGAAAAAGACTAAAAAAAAAAACCAAAACAGAATAGACCCAATAAAAATAAAACAGTGAACAGGACAAAGGACTTCAAAACAATATAATATGAAATCAACAATGGCTAACATAATGCCTCTTGTTATCTTTAAAGTAGCTGCCTATACCATCAGACATAATAAAATTAAACAAAACAAATATACAATAAAATCAAAACAAAGCAATGGAAGCAATATGGGGCTTCAAAACTAGATAATAGAAAATCAACAATGGCTACCATAATATATTTCGTTATCTTTGAAAGAGTTGCCAATGTCATCTGATATAATAAAATTAAACAAAACAAAACAGAATAAAACCAAACAAAACAGAACAATTAAAACAATACATGGTGGCCAGAGATAAAGCTCAGAGGTCCAAGTGCCTGCCTGGCAAGTAAAATGTGGTTGGTGAGTTCAATCCCTGGTACCAAAAAAGAAAATATATATATATATATATATATATATATATATATATATATATATGACTTTAAAACTAGATAATAGGAAATTAACAATGACTGCCACCTTCCCTTTTCAGACACCCCCCCTTTCACATTCATAATATCTATTGTGCATTTTGGATCCCACTATCTCCCTCAGTCTCTTATAAAGGCAGACACCACAATGTTCACTCATGTGACTCTGAACCATTTTACCCCTGAGCACCATCTCAAGTTGCATCCATTTATCTACAAAAGCACCATGTTTATCCATCCTTCTTTATAGCTGAGTAGTTTCTCATTGTATAAAAATTCTCTATCTTGCATATCCGTTCTGCAGTTATGAGCACGCTACCTCTGCCTTTTCCTTATTCCCTCTCACATGGAGCATTGTTTTTTCTCTTTGACTTTCAGTCTATGAATTTCCTTTACAGATAAACATGTTTCTTGTGTAAACCATATTAATAGATCCTATCTCCTAACCCACTCTGCTTGTGTTACTTTTTATTGGTGAATTGAGGCCATCTACATTAATGGTTATGGCCAACTTGTACTGTCACCTCTTTGAATTGCTATTTTCTTGTCATTGGCCACCTACTTTTCCCCACCATTCAACCTCTTGCCCTGTTTAGCAATCCCGCACTGCTGGTGTTCCTGGAACCATGGTCATTTTTATCTTTCTCTAGAATGTCCTTTAGTATTCTTTGTAGGGTTAGTTTGGTGGTCATGAATTCCTTCAATTATTCTTTGTCATGGAAGTATCTTATTTCTCCATTAATTTGGAAAGATAGTTTTTCAGGGTATATCAATCTGGGCTGGAAATTGTTTTCTCTCAGGACTTGAAATATTTCACTCCAAACGCTTCTTGACATGATGGTTTGTGCTGAGAAGTCTCCTATGCTTCTGATGAGTTTTCCTTTCAGGTAATCCATTTTTTTCCTTTAACAGCTTTTAATATTCTGTTCTTGTGCTGAATTTCTGGGATCTTGATTATTATATCTCTTGGTGTAGATTTATTTTGGTTAGGGCTATCTGGAGTTCTATATGCCTCATTTATTCGAATGCCAGTTCTTTTTCATATGGTTGGGAAGTTTTCTGTTATTACTTCTGCAAACAATCTTATTTCATTTGCGTTGAACCCTTTTTCACTGACATCTATCACTCAAATTACTTTTCTTGGTGTCATCTTGCAGCTGTTGAATTATTATTTCATGGTTTCTTGTTATTTGTAAGAGATCTTTCCTTTCACGGTCACTAGCTACAAACCTGTCTTCAAGGTCAGTTTATCCTCAGTTTCTCTCAAGTGATTTTGCCAGATTTTGATGGAATTTTTAATTTCCTGAATACTTCTTTGAATCTGCTTCATGCGTTCTACATCTCTCTCATGTTGTTCCTTCAAGGTTTCCTCATTGTCCCATACTCCTCCACATTTTTAGCTATGTGTTCTTTAGATATGCTCAGTAATTTTTGTTACATTTTTCCTTTCTTCTTTTACTTGAGATCGCATTTCTGATCTAATTTCTTTTACACCCTCATGAAGTTGTTTCTTCTGGTGACATCACCTCAGAAACTTCAGCTGTGCAACTTCCAATCTCTTCCATATTTATATCTCCTGGATTTGCTCTGTGTGATTTCAAGGCCAGAGAGTGCCTTTGCCTCTTCATCTTGACATTTTCCTGGGTTCTTCCAGACAAGAGGGTTGTGGGGTCCCAGGCATTTCCTATGTTAGCTGCCCATCCAGGTGTAGGAGAATGGATCAGGAACCTGGGTTTCTCTTATGTTAGGTGTTGGGGTACAAGGCTGGCTTCTTCAGACATGCACAGCTACTCTGAGGCTCCACTGATAGTGGCAGGTGCATGGTAATGTGACTGGCAGGTTCTCCCCACCAGAACTGGTTACTGGACCCTGATGGCTGCTTGTAGCAGTATCTACATTCAGTTTTTTCTTCTGGTGCTTATAGTTATTGCTAATGTATGTGTCCTCCCCCACCCCCGAGATGTGTTGGATGTGGACCAAATTTTGGCATCTGTCTGCATCTCTGCAATAAGCTGTTGTTCTATGTCTTGAGGTTCCTGTCAGTCTTACATTCTTACAGCCAATCTGCCTCCAGAATGCAATCAGTGAGGTCCCGATCACAAACTCACTGACTTCAACCAGTGTGCCCTTGGGAAGGAATGGAAGGGCACAGAGCACAGGCTCACTGACTTCAACCAGTGTGTCCTCGGGAAGGAATGAAAGGGCACAGAGCAAGGCTCACTGTCTTCCCCTGGCCCACCCTCTGAGATCAACACGAAATAATGTTAACTTAGAGTCCCTAATACTTTTACCATTTTGGTCAAGGATACACTTTCGCCGAGTGCTCTACTTTTTGAATTTTGTTCTAATTTTAGCTTTCAATTAAAATTAAAATTTAAGTTTTAATTTTTAATGAAGCTATTTCTCAAATTAAATTGCTGTATCTGAAGGATACTCCATCAGCAAAGCAAATGTAAATAATTTATCAAGACTATCTTGTTATAAAACCACACACACACACACACACACACACACACACACAAGATGATGTGAAGCAGCAAAAAAGAGATTCACAGAGCTTCAAACAAGATATTTCTTGCCCGGGACCCATGTGTTTCTAAACACCATCATAGTTTTTTGTCCACATCTCAGTCACAATTAGGCACCTCAAATATTTTCTTGCACTTATAATCCATAGGTCTATTTAAACAGACTGTACATAAATTCTTCTTTCCTTGACATATGCCTCTGTCTGTGTCCTTCCAAATATACTCATTTACACACACAAACACACATATATACATACAAATACCCACATATATACATACACTAACACATACACTTATTTTTGGCTTTCCTGGTCTTTATTTTGAGAACATTGTGTCCCTGTATGGTAACAAAATGAGCTTTTTAAATGAAAGGTAAACATGGTAGTATGAATATAATAACAGCAATAAGTTTACAAAAGTACTAATGAGAAGGTGCTTATGAAATAAACTTACTCTATGATGTTTCTTCTTTAAAGTATAATGTCTTTTTTTTGCTTTACTTTTGAGACAGTGTGCTATTTTCATAACAGGGTTCATTTAAAAAGCTCTCCTGAGAGGCATATTATTTAGAAAATATAAACTCTTACTGAAGGAAAAGAGATCTGGGAAAAAAAAAAAAAGAATTGCTTGGCCTGCACATCCCAGAGGCCAATAATCGTGCAGTTTTAATGGCAAAGATTTCCTTTTCTCAATTTTTAGAGAATGGGCAGTGATAAAGTTGTGTATTACCCACCCTTCTGGTCCAAACTGAAACCAATTTTATCAACAAGGGCCTCCTTGACCCTTTTAATTCACAGCAATTCATATCTTCTTTGCATCTCTGAATATATTTTATTATCATTCATCTTGTCCCCTCAGAAAGAATGCAAAGTTCTATGTTTCCTCCTTGCATAGTTTATTCTAAATGATGCATCTCTCTTCAGCCCTTAAACACCTAACATATGCCACAGGATATTGTGGATACTCAAATGCTGCCATTAATTACAAATGAATGTTGACTAAGATCACAAGCATTTTATCATCCCACCAGCTATTGAAAGCGGCATTAATGTCAGGATTGAAATCTTCCATAAAACTCAGGGGCAGCCATCAGTTTTTGAGGGTTCTCTACCCTCTCAATTATATTCTGTTGTGTTTAGAACTATGGTTAAGGTTAACTTATAATTATAAAATGTAAAGTTTCTTATATTTTCTACCTTACTTCCTCACGCTTCAGGAGAAAATCAAATATGAATTGCTGTGATTTGAATGTATATCTCAAAAGCTCACATATGGAAAATTAATCATTAAAATCAGATGCCAATGGTATTTCTAAGTAGTGGTTCTGGATATCAATTAGGACTAGGTGAGACCACGGGGGTTTAACACTCACAATAATGCACACTCATATTCTCAATCATATTTGCTAGCAGAATGAAGTTTCTATCATGATGGAGCAAAGTAGAATAGTGGTTAGTAGCGGGCAGGAAAACTAGAGAGTAAGAGAAATAGAAAGATGTGTAGTTAACAAGTAACTAAATATGGTTAAACAGGAGGAATAAGTTCTATTACTCTTCAGGTCAGTAGGGTGAATACAACTTGCAAAAACTTAATTATATATTTTATAAAGAACAAAAAGAGAGGAGTCTTTACAAACACAAAGAAATAATACATATTTAAGGAGATGGAAATGCTAATTACTCTGCTTTCATTAGGTATACATTATATATGTGTATCAAATTATTCTGCACTCAAACATGTGTAATTATTATGTTGTAACTACAAGTAAATTTAAGGAAATTTGAAGTGATTTCTCTACAAAAAAATATAAGAAGTTTCTTCTTCCATTTTTCTCCGAAATGTCCTTAGTGATATTATACTGTTCAACTCTTCACAGAAGAAAAAACAAACAGAAACAAAAATAAAATGTATGCTTTTAAAATGTGAACTGGAAAGTAGATATGTTTTCTTTTACCTCCTCCATAAACATTATTATCTGAAGGTAGTTCTGCAAGTCAATATTCCGTATCGATAATCCAAGGCCACATTTTGAGACATGTGAGTCTGTTTAAAACTGTGGAATGTACTTTTGTTTCCAAACAGTTACTTAAAATACATTATCAATTGCAGCTTGTACCGCGCTTTCAAATAGGAGACTGGAAGATACGCTGGAGACATAGTATATTGTAAAGACCTTGAGTTCAATCTCCAGTGTTCGCCCCCTTCATGCACCCTCCAAAAAAGAGAAAAGAAAAGAAATCTGATAAGTAATTACTCAAAGATTCTCCTTTGCCTTGGAAAATATGACATAATATGCTTAGAAACAGAAACAGAGGAAAGAACTTAGAAACTCTCAAAGCTCTTCGTGCTACTGTGACTCTCATTACCCACTTTAAGGAACACCTGCTTCACTACAGAATGCCCCGCATGTTCCACAATAGGGGAGACCAACTGCTTGGTGGACTAGGTGAAGCTTTGTAGGGATGCTGTGTCACTGTGGCTCACATAGAAAGATACAATCTTGTCCAGAGGAGAATCTAAAGGTCTGTTGAGAGTCCTGAAGCCCAGTGGCATTTTTGGGTTTCATTTACATCTCAAGGAGCCAGAGTATGGAGGAGAAAACAAGACTGCCCCGGGCTCTTGGACTGAAAACTATTGAACATTATACAACTGCAGGCAGCACATGAGTTGGGGAAGCTGATAACAAATAACTGTACCCCGATCTACTGTGAAAATTCAGTAAACCCAACCACCCTCTAAATACCTCATTTCATTCCTAGAGAGTAAAATAGGTTCTTATTCTTATTGGCTCACTAACATTCTGTCCAGAGAGTTTTAAGAAAGAATTCTTATAAATTATCAGCCAACATTCTGCCTGAGTTTCCATGCTTTAGGAAGACAGCATTGCAATTTGTGGGGAGATGCTCTCTGAAATAAAGAATATTAACTTTTGGCTGACACAGTGCAATATTCAGAAACATTGGTCATTGTTTAATACAGAATCTACTGTGTGTTTAGTAGGGGATCTTAGATGAGATGACCAGCAAATGCTTATAAATGTTTCATCTTTAAAATTACCATTTTATGCCTGACTCATGGGTCTTTTTTGAAGAAACAGGAAGCAACTGAAATAACTGTGAAAGGAAAATATAATATTTTGTTGTACTTAACTTCCACACAAGTCTGTAGGCTTCACTTTGACAATCAACAAAATCCTCGATTCAGTTCTTTATGTTACTGTTTCCCTAGGCTCATAACAACCTGATACTCTATGTTTTGCATCAATATAAACACTCTTTATCCCACCCTATCCTTTTACTACCTCGAAGGCATGTTTTGAAAATAATCACTTCATACACGTATAAAGTGTTCCTCTAAGAATGGGATAAAAAAAAATAGCAGTTCAACTGAAATAAAGATCGTAATACTTGCCAGTTGCTGTGGTTTGGCTTTTGCTTTTCACAGGAGAAAGCATATGAAATCTAATGGAAGCAATCTTTACTAAAGTTCTGAATATTATAGGTAAATGCAAGACTGAATATTCCTGAAGACAAAGTACGTTGTAGAGTCAGGAAGACCTTTGTCTCTGTCTAAATGAAACTCAGGACTATGCTGGCCCTCAGCATTTTTGGCACATCTCAAAATATAAAATGGAGAAACACCTGGTCTGTTTACTGTGGTTTTTATTAAAGTAGGGGAAGTATAATTATTAAAAGGTTTTGCAAACTGCAGACAAAAGATGGAAAAAATGGTGGGAAAAACTGGGTTTAAACTGTATGACAGTTGTAGGTGGCAGACAGACTAGTTTGGGACATGAACTCTCTCTCTGGGAATTATTTTCTAGCAACATAAGTGACGATAGCCAACCCATACCCACCTTGTCAAATTAGGTCACTTCAGACTGTTCTTTCCATTTATATTACTTTACTTTTTCTCCTTATTCATTGTCCTCTCTTTTATTGTTTTTTAGAGTTCTTAAAAATTACTGGGTTTTTTGTAAGTTATTTTCAGACTCTGATAAATACGCGATTGGGCTTATATCATGTGCAAAAATCCTTCCAAACCCATCAGTCAATTTTTGAATAGATTCAGAAATATGGCACTACAAATTGTACCACCTAAGTGTCAAAGTCTGGGCTTATATCCTTTGATCCTATTTACAAAGTTGTCCCTTTAAGCCTTGGGGGAGGGTGTAGGTGAAAGTTCAAATCTTAATTGAAGATTTGAGACTTCTTTTGGTGAAACAGCAGGAGGGGTTTCAGTTCAAATTTCTGCCAATTTCCATTACAATAGTAGGTAGTATAATGGAGCGCTAAATATGGATGTGGGCCCCAGAGCTAGGTTGAATTTCAAATCCATCATTGCCAGATACTACAATGGCTAGTCCAGTTGGCCTATGTGCGATCATCCTTTCCTATTTATTACACTGTAATCCTAGCTCTAAATTGACAGGATGAGGAGGTTGGGCTTTGGGGATGTGTTTATGCCAAGAATATATGGCCCATGCAACTGGGAATTATGCCTCTGTAAAAGGGACCTCAGAGTGCTAGACCCTTTCTACCTGGTGAGGACATGGCACAAATCTATAAATCAGGCACCCTCTGATAGCAGGTGTCACCTGCCACGGAATCTGCCTGTCACCCTCATCACACACTTCCCAGCCCTAGAATGAGGAGATACACATTTTTATTTTTTAGTCCACATTTTATGGCATTTTATTATGGTGACTATTGTAGCTGAATAGATGAAGAGAGTGGTCTTGGCAATTTCATCACCTTCATTATGTTCTTGCTTCCATCAACTGATAAGTGCAGAGTGTGCCAATAATACCTCAGCTGTATGTTGATAGTAAGTAGTAAAAGACACGTATAATGTTGAAAAGTATCTCTTAGTTTACACTAAATGAAAATTGATAATAATCAAAACAGGGTTACAGTGACATATCAGACAATGTGACACACTGAAATCATTGCCAAGTTATAGTTTTAGTATTCCCAATAATTTGTGCATCCCATAAGAGGGGCCCAATAGAACATGACAGTAAATATATGACTAACATTGAGTAAAGAAGTCAAATCATCACACGGAGTGTTTTTATTTGTTTGGTTAAGAAAAATTTAGAAAGTAATATTCTGAGATACAACCAATGGAATGAGTGCATATGGCCACAGGAGTGCAAGAACAAAACAAGGCATAATCTCTGTGCTCTGGACGCCTTTAGTCTAATTCCTCAATTATTGCACTTTCAAAGCTTCAATCTGTTTATAGAACAGATTGCAGAAATCAGATCTCATTTTGATGTCTAGGATTACAAAAGGAAGAGGAGATAAAGAGGCAGGTTTCATAAAGAAAACCCAGGTTAATTATCCACCTGACTGTCACTGCTAGACAACATCACGTAGATGGCACAATAGGATTAGGTACCATGATGCCAGACAACAATTAGCTTCACTCTGCTTTTGCTGTGATTAGGAATGGAGTCAAAATGAAGCTGAGTGGTGTGGAATGGTGTTCAGAGGAGCCACAGAGCTGTACTTCTCTGCTTCGATACATATTAGAGCCACGCTGAAGCCCTGAGAGGGTGTTGATATGGATGCAGCTTGTTCTGGGTAGAGTTTGCCAAGGGTACATTTAAAACTTTCTCGAGGGAGCGGGGTATAGCTCAGCCCCACAGCGGGATTCCCAGTACCAAAAACAAAACAAAACAAAACAAAACAAAACAACCCTAAAACTTTCCTGCAATGATAATAAACAGCTGCAGTGACACCTCCCTGATTATTTGAGCTTCTGTTGTTCATTCTATCCTTAATAAGGACCTAGAGCTCAATAGAGAAAAATAAAACAAAAAACACAAAACAAAACAAAAACCCTCTTGTTTTTGGAATTACATAAAAGGGAGATGTAACCATGACAACCAATTCATTCCTGCTTGCCAAGAACTTTACAGATTTATTACTAAATGGTCCATTTCCCTGGACTAACTCACTCCTGAGTCCCAGGAAAATAATTGTAGTTGATCAATCTAAGAATTTTTTTTTTAAAATGATCAAATATTTTAATTCATTGTAGTATTTAGGATGAAATGCATTGAAAATCAGTGGGTATACTCAGGAATATGCATTGCCAAAATCGTCACACTGTAGAAACCACCAATGTAATTACTTCATATTAATTTTAATGATGTTTGAGGATCTGTCAGACTTCATCATAAAACAACTATCACTTGCCTGCCTATATTTAAACAATTTAAAGGGATTTCCCATTTGCCAAATTATTACTCTGCACTTTTCTTTATTTTTAAATTTACTCCTGAGCCAGTCTGTTCTCATAAAATTATGCAAGTGAGCACAGAGCTCTAATGAAAGTGTGTCATGTTCAATCACATGCTGAGAAGGTTTTAGCACATCTGCTGGCTGGATGATGGTGAATGTCCTCACAGTCAGTTACAGAAGAGCAAGTAAACACCCAGTGATCCTTAGCAGTAGCTTAGTTGATACTATCAGGGCTTCCATTTAGATTTTAGGATGTCTTTTTTGATTTCTATTTTTTATAAATTACACCAGTAGTCATACAATGTTAAATGATGATAATCCTGCTTTAAATTATAAATAATAGTTTCTAGCAGGCAATCCCAAAAGGTATGTTAAATCAGAGACAGGAAAATAGCAAAGAAAGGACAAGGGAAAGAAGGAAACAAAAAAGACAAAGGAGAACAAAGTGGAAGCAAGTGAAGAAAGCAGAGGGAAGGAAGGAAAAAGTGAGTTTTCTTTCTTTTATAATATTTATTATGAGCTTTTAGGTTCAAATATTTGTGAAAAAATATCTTAAAATTGCTCTATAAATTATTTTTAAAGGTGTAGTTGAAATCTACTCTATATGAACTTGGATTTCCTTTTTCATATATAACCAAAACAAAACAGAAATTATGAGATATTAATATCTGCATTCTCTCTATAAGAAGTTATAAATTTGAACTTAAGTGTATTTTCTGTAAAACTTTTTTATTTCAATTTATAGTGCTTTATTCATTTGTAAAGCATGTCCTTGTCAAAGTGGCATTGAAGTAAATAAGAAGTAGAATTAGTTGCCTATGATTTCTGTTTAATTTTTTTGTTTTTTAAATTCTGAAGGCAATGTAAGAGCTCATTCTATGGGACTGAGAAAACAATTTGACCTCTATTTACATGAAATGGTTGAACTTTCCTTTGCTGAACTTTTTCTGGAAATTAAGAATCGTACTAAGAAATAGTTCAGTTTCTCAAACTGAACTCTCAGGCTTAGCTGTTAAACCAGGGGAACTGCAGATTTGAACAAGGAGAAGAGAGTTTGCTACTAAGGTTAGATGGTGCTGCTGTAATTAAAAACAACCTCTTCTGTGCTTCAAGGGGAAGACAGATAATAACACTTTTAACTGAGCCAATTCCTCAAAGAGCTCAGATCCTTTCAGTGGTCTTTGCTTATTGCTTCGTATTTTTCTGTCTCAGTCCAACTGAAGCTGTCAGTTCTCTGACTTATTTGCAAACGTGTGCCTTGGTCATGCTATAGCTGCAGCACACAGAGGTGCTTGATGTACATTTGTTGAATAAGCCTGATTTTTCACAAGGCCATCTTTTGTACCCAGATAGAAGGGTGGAAAGGTTAAGATGAATGGGAAATTTGGAAAAGGTTCAGCTGCATAAGTTATTACAAATTTTCTGATAATAGAGCAGGTATTAAATTCATGAGACACTGAAAATTGAATTGCTGAGACAAGAGCTATTGTGACTAGAATAGCAAATGTCAGATCATGAATCTATTCACATGACAAGGATCAAAAGATGATTAGCACAGGTAAGAGTTGTTCTACTTTGCCTGGAACTGAGGGTCTATTTTGTTTTGAGGAGGTAAAAAAGGCTTTAGAAATTTCTTTCATGCTGTCAATGCTTTTTATTCTAGAAGGGTTGTCTTATATTGAAGTCTAAGGTCAAGATTTAGGAGTTATGTATAGAAAAAGTGAAGAAAATTCTTATTTTTGATGAACTTTTCCTTAGAATACCAACTCGCCAAATCTGTAAGGACTTACTCTAAACACTTGTTCATTTTTTAAAAAATTAATTTGCTTACAGTTAGTAACTGTCTTTTAGGAGTACCTATATTAAATACTGTGTATCTGGATTAGGGGTTATCAAACTATAGCCTGTGGAAAGAGTTTTATGATTGCTTGTTTTTATGATTGCATTTTTATTAGAACTTAGCCACACTCATTTATATATGAATCACCTTTGGCTAAGTTCAGTAATTGCTACAAAAAATGTCTGGCCTTCCAGACCTAAAATATTCACCCACTGACCTGAAGTAAGCAGCATAATGATGACTTTTTAGTAATTGAAAATAAATGAGTAATAAGTCATTTTTGATATTTATAGTCTAGGTTAAGAAATTCATATGTAGTTACGAAGAACAAGGTTAATTTTATAGCTGTTCAAGTCAAACAGAGAAATGTAAAGATGAAAGTTAACATCCAGAGTAGAGGGGACATGTTACAAGCTTTGAAAATGGAAAAATTCCTATTAGCTGAGAAATAAAAGAAGCTTCTAGAAGCTAAAAATAGGATTCTTACCTACAGCTTACAGAAAGAAAGCAGGCCTATTCCCATCTTGACTTCAGCCCAAGGAAACTGATTTTTGACATTTGAGCTTCAGGAATATAAGACAATAAATTGATACTATTTTAAGCCAATAAATTTGTAAGTTACAAATAGCCGAAGTGAACTCACACATGACTCTGCTGACCTAGGAATGAATGTACTCCAAATAATCCTACACTGTAATAAACACCTTTAGCTAGGGCAGAAAATACACATAGAAAAAATTCTATGAAGGTACTCTTCAGTATTATTGGTCTTATGCAAGTGACTTTTGTAAGTCAGTCCTTGTGGCGGCATCTACAGAGCCTCAGCTGCCCACAGTGAATGAGAGAACTTTAATCTTGGTGAAAAACCGGTATATATGCAAATATGTAATGTTTTTCATTGCCTCGACAGATAGAAATATCTACTGAGGCCCTAATTCAATCCAACGGAAAAGGCTCACTAGACTGAAGTTTTAAAAAAATGGTCATAAGCTTCAGGGCAGAGGAACTGTCTACCCAATTAATTAACAGACTATTTCTGAGATGGGAAAAAGAAAGAGTATCATCATTCTGCAAGCCTATGGTTTGACGTATTTACCCTGGATGGAAAATTAAATTTGCTGTGAAAATTCTGAATGTAAACTATATGGATACAAATTGAGCAGGCCGAGGATGATAAGTTTTTAAATATGCAATACAGAGTTCATACTTTGTTATTTCTAAATATGTTTGAAACGTAAAATTTCAATAATCTGGAACAATCAGCAGTGCAAAGTTTTGGCTATTGGAAGGTTAATTCCTCAAGTGAAAAATTATTACAACTAATTTAATCACTGTAAAAATTATAAATTTTCCTTCCTTGTTAACATAGGTGTACTACATAGCTTTTTTTTTAAGTATACAATGCTATTTCAGTGACTATGAGTCTTATGATTTTCTTTTATTGGCAACTGCTATGATGTTCCCGACTGATTTTCACAGACCCCTGATTACACATGTGAAATTAATTCCTCATCAATAACACAGAACTCCTTGACAAATAATTTTTTTACAAGTCAATGTACATATTCTACCTAGGCATATAGAAATGAGAATGCTTCTTAAGGACACAGAATAAGCAGATGGGAGGGGCCCTCAATGCAGCAATAATTTATTTCTGCAAATCTCTCAGTATAACTTAAGAATAATATAAGTTATCATAACATGAATATTTATTTATGGATGTATTGCTGGTTTATCATTGAATTGGTTTAAAGCAGTACAGTTCTTGTACCATAAACCATCTAGGGTTCAAGAAAATAAAATAAAATACCTCCAAGGAACTTTGATCTTTTCAGGAAATATGAGGGGAAAGATGGGGAATCTTTGAAAGAGAACCACACACACACACACACACAAACACACTCACACACACACACACACACACCCCTCCTAAGTGTTCTAGTGTTGATTATTTCATGCAAGTACTTTGCACATACTTCACCTGTTTAAGTCTTTGTAAATATACTTATTTAGAAACAGAACTCAGAGAATCTTTAAAGTGTAGACGGCATTATGGAAAGAAATTTAGTGTGAGAGTATTGAAGAAGTCATCTGGAATTCTGTTATTTCTGTGGAACCGGAAAGGTGTTTTGATACATGAGGCTAGGTGAGATAACCGAGGCTCATACAGAAAATGATATTGCATAAATTTCGTGTGCGCACCATGTATGCATCTATCTCTGCCTCAAACAGCATTCAACTTCTAACAAGTTGCATTCGGTATCACTGAAATTTGCTTTTAAGAACATTAGCATTTCCTCTTTTTTTCTTCTTTCAGCTCCATCCTGGAATAAGTATGCACTCAACCTGCATCTCTACTGTTGATTGTCCATTTATAGACAATGTGCCCTGACAAATGGCACTTAGCCTCCTATTTCTTTCTTCTTAACTGGTCAGGGGAAAAATTTAAGCAACAGTACTCCATAGGACAGTTCTTTGCATGTAAAAATGTGAGCTTTCAAGAGTCCTCACTAAAATGACTATTTCTTGTAGGAGAGTAAGTGCTTAAGAATGTTGTTCTCATCAATATTTTCTCCTCCAGGAAATGTCCAAAGATAATTAAGAAGAAAGTCTCAGTGAGATACAGCTCTTCAAGACACAAGTAACGAAGTGTTGCCTCTTCTCCAGAGACATAAATATACTTGTACTTCTCATTTTTGTTTATTCTGTATTTGTTAAATTTGCTGTTCAGCTGAACAGATCGTGTCCCTTCTGATTGCCAAAGTCATGTTAGCCTGTGGGAGGTCTCTGAAAGCTAGCTGTGTTGAAGGAGAGCCTGAGGATTTCCCTATCATATTTAAACCATTCATTAAATAAGCCTAATAAATGTTTAAAGTCTGGGTGTGTGACCTTGGATAAATTGCTTTCACTTTCTCAGTCTGTCTTTGGTTCTCCTGTATAGTTTTTTTACAAGCTCTATTCAGACTTGTGTTCTTCCGTGGTCCTCCCAGTTTTTCCAGCAATGTGACACTGAACTGAGAAGGCAGTCCCCTTTGCTTTTGTATCATGTGCCTATCTTAATGCTATTCATTTTGCAATTCAAAGAAGCAGGTAGGCTGAGGGATGTGAATTCAGTATCCTTGATCTCTTGCTTGCTATTTATTAAAAACGTGACCTTAACTACGTGAATCTTCTTCAGCTTCATTTCTTTCCTTCGTGAAATGATAAATGGTGGAGGTAGAAGACAAGACACTAAAGAAAACATGGGGCAAAATGATGTGTCTCATGTTGCTGTTGTTCTTTTATTCTCAGCACTCATGGTAATCTCTGATATAGAAACAGCATACTACAATAATGTACTCTACAATACACGTAACAATGATGAATTCATTGGTTTGTCTATGATTCTATGGAACCACTCTGTTCCCAATATTGCTAAGTTCCGAGATTTCCTCCTGTTCATGTTTCAAAAGCATTGCCTCAGTGTTGCCCTTCTTATCCTGGTTACTGTTGATCACTTCAGATGTCCATCTCCTCCTCCTCCCCCTCTGCCTCCTCCTCCTCCTCCTCTCCCTCCTCTTTTTCTTCTTCTTCTATTTTTTTTTTTTTTGATACTGAGAATCGAACTCAAAGAGCCTTGCTAGGCAGGCTCTTTGCCACTGAGCTGCATTCCTGGCCCCCATCTTCTTAATATACAGAATTTATATTAATCCATGATCTCAGGCCATGCCCATCCTTAAACTTGCACTCAGACTTCAGTGCTTGTCTTTCATTTTGTGAATCCACACTGTCCTATGTGTTTTTTCACAAGCCCACTTCTGCTCACACCAGGTCACAGTGTCCCTTGCTGCTCCCTGCATCTGTGCTTCAGGTTTATACTCTCTGGTGCAAGCTATGTGCAGAGAAGCTCAGTGGGCTTTTTGGTTTAAGTTTTGAAGGCACCTTTGTGGGCCATGCTCTTTCATCTGCTTCCACTATTTGTTTCTTCTTGAAACTTACTTGGTGCCTGCAATGTGTTAAGTACTGTATTCTAGTAAGATATAAAATGCAGAAGAAATGGAGAGATTCCTAGACATATATGAATTACCAAAGCTGAATCAAGAAGACAAAGAAATTGTGGATAACTCAAAATCAGTCAAAATTGAAGGAGTGATTAAAAATCTACCACCAAAAAATAGTCCAGATATGGATGGATTCACTGCTGTGTTCTACAAGAATTTTAGAGAAGATCTAGTACCACTACTCTCCAAACTGAAAGGGAAGCAATACCTCAAAACTCTTTCCTAGAAGCAAGCATGACCCTGATACCAAATCCAGAGAAGGATCCAACCAAAAAAACAAAGCTACACATCAATCTCCTTAAAGAACATGAATGCAAAATTCTTCAATGAGATAATGGCAAACAGGACTGAAGCAAATCATCAATCAGATCATACATCATGACTAAGTAGGATTCATTCCAGGCATGCAGGATGGTTTAACACATTGAGATCAACAAATGTAATACACCGTGTTAATACTATGAATGTATATAAACATAAATATGATTACTCATCTCACAGGTTTAAAAAGGCAATTAAAATGATTAAATTATGAAGCTAGTGTCTTGTAAAAAAAAACTGAGTGATTTTAAATTTAAACCATAAATTTTGGTCAAAACAGGCATGAACTTCTATTTAAGAGATGATCCATTCCTTAGATGAATAATTTTGGAGATTATTTGCTAAACAGATGACCTATCTTTAAGAAATCAACAAGAACTACCTTGCATATGTTTTCCAAATGCATATCCATAAACATACCCATGTATACATACATATACATTTATATATGTACATACACACAGACATATATATATATATATATATATATATATATATATATATGTATAATTTACACACTTAGGTATGAGCAGATACAGATATATAAATGTGTATGACATCTGTATACAATAATATCTTCATTCTCAAATGTTTCTCTGTATAAATACTGTAATTAGGTTCACAAACAGAACCATTCAGCAAAACTTTGTTTTCTTTTGTGACTCTGCAGGGGGAGATGCACATGGCTGTCACTGTCTTGCCCAGAATTATGAAAATAGCAGGCCCTCATTCTACTATTGTGAACATGTTTGGATAAAAGGAAAATGATTAGTTTAACATGACTCAAAACCCAGTAGTATCAAGTTTGGAAATTGTTGGGACATAGGAAAGCTACAGCTTGTTCATTATTTTTTTCAACCATTACAGATGTAGAAGGGGAATTCCAGGTTACATTAGCAGTTCCATATCTGATAATACATTAATGCCAATGCAAAAGGTTAGATAAAGCAAGTGGATGATTGATCTCTCTGGATGGTATCACACCTTCAAGAGAGAAAGTCAAAAGATTCTCCCCATTCTTCCTCATTCTTCCCCACAGAAAGACCTGCATTTGTGTACTCTGCAGAGCCCTGTAAGAAACACTAACTATGCTGAGTTTTCTGTGTAGGTCTCATGGAAGACAGAAGAGATAGATATTTGGTTGGCTCTCCTCTATCTATGCAGGCTTCATTTTTCTGTCTATGGTGTATGTTGTCTGTACTGTGGCTGAAATTGGCCAAGTAACTTGCTTTGGTCAACAGAATGCAGGGAGGTAAACGACTTTTAGTTCCCATCCTAGCCTTCAAGAATTTCCTTGGTGCTGTGATACCATGAGAAGGTCCTGTGCTACCCTGCTGGAAGATGAGACTCAGGAGAGATGCAGAGACTCTCGTTACTTAACCCCTCCCACTAAAAACAGCTTACTTTGTGTGACAGTCAATTGACCCTGCACACGTGAATGAGATTCATCCACTTTAGCTGAGCCTTCCCACAAACGCCAAACTAATAGATGCTATGTACTGTAAGCCTCCATCAAGGATTTGTGGTTGTCTTCTAGTTAGTCAGAGCTCCTAAGGAGTTCATTTTAACCATAAAGCCAACGGATGAAGATATGTTAAAATATTAATACAGGAAGAAATAAAAAGAGCAAAATCACGCATGAGAAATTGACAGAAAAAGTAATAACTTTGCCTTGTCTAGAGATACAAGATTTTTCTTTGAAGAAATTCCAAGATTTACTGGAGGTCAGATAGCTCTGGCTTTAAAAGCCCATGGAAAGTGCCCACTGAGCACAAAGAATAGGAAAAAATGTGTGGAAGAGCAAACTCCATAAAATAGTGGAAGAAGGTTTGGGAAATTATAAAATGTGAAAATTATCCAAAATCTCAGAAGCAATGGTTTATTTAACATTTTCAACGCATAACTGTAGATTTTTATACTAGCAAAAAAATCAAAATTTGAGATGTGGCTAGTATCAGAGGACTTAATCAGCTAATAGGACCAAGATGAAAACTAGCATTTTTTTTTTCAATTTAGACCACAGGTTAGGGGAAAAAAACCCCACAGATTTAGGTTTGAAAAAAAACACTATTTTTTGGTGAAGCAACTATCCTAGATAGTTAAAAAATAGTTACAACACCTGCTAGCTGAATGCAGGGTGCAGTGGTTACTCTGGAACCCTTGGTGTTGTTTCCTAAGTATTGTCTGACTCACCACTACAGAACTTCTAGGGCTCTGCAAGGTCAGGTGTGCAAAACAACCAAATAACCTCTGTGGCAAAGTTGGGACCAACAGTTGGTAAACTAGTTTATTACAGAGCTGAGCCTCCCCACGTGCTTTAATATATATTTCTATATATGAGATACCCACATTTCCTGCTTTCATCAAATGTAGGAAGCACCACAGACTAACCTGGGACTCTCATCTTTTTTAAAAAAAATTAATTCCAAGGAATATTCATCCACTTAAATATTAAGATTTGACAAGAGTTCCAGCCTCTCAGAAGAATCTTTCCTTATGAATAATTCCTCTGTTTTTTGTCTTTTAGTCTCTACCCAAGGGAGACTTGCTTGATCTCCTGACACAGAGTTCATGCATGTCTATTTTCAGGATTGGATCATGTTTCAGTAGCTGATGAATCTTACCATCCAGGGACTCACTAAGGATGACACAGGATAGCTTCTTCACATCAGTATTGAAACATTGCCAAATGCTACAGCATCTGTTCAAGGTGGATCCTGGGTTAATAAACAAAGCCATGACAAAATCACAATATAATTCTTAGGTTAGAACAATTAGAGAGCAGTGTGATCATCCTTTTGTATAAAGTCCATGCTGTTTAATATGAGTAGTACAGTATCTGACTACAAAAGTCTACCCAGTACCTTCTGATTTCTCAGGCTACAGTTTTGCAGTGCCTGTGCTATGTATTTATAGCTATTTGAGATTCAAATTCAAGCATATTCCAAGACTATCCACATTATGACCTCTCAACAGTGTACAACCTTTAGATGCCTGAAAGACTATTTTGATGCTTCAGTTCTTGCTTATCTGAAATGAAGCTAATGAGACACGCGTTATTTCCACGAATGACTGTAATCTCCACTTCACATTTGACATGTCTCATCTGGGATATTCTTGGGTTGAAAGACACACTAATATTCTGGGCATTGTAAAAGAATGCTTCCAAGGAATTCAACAGTAACTGTAAATATGATCACTCTACATTTCATTAATTTGAAAGGAAATTCCAGCCATCTATTTACATGCTGGAATTATATTTCTTTGTCTATTGCAGAAAACTTACTAAACACATTTCCTGCGCTTATCACTTCAAAAATAGCTCTGGGGCTCCTGAACAATCACAAACAAAGACCTCAAGGTAAACAAGATCAAAGTCCCTCACTTGAGGGCATCTTCAGATCAGCAAAGCCACTCATGTTGTGCCCACCAGTTACCAGATGCCCTAATCATCACGATGCTACTGGTTCTTGAAAATAGTGTAGAGCAGAAATAATTAGAGAAAGGTTTTAGAATGTTGAGATGGCCATAATTAAAATTTGTGGTAGCAAAATGCTTTGTTCATCATTTAATTGGTTGGGAGTTCAACATCTAATATAATGTAATTTTCTATGGGGTAGTAGAGGTTTACTACAGTGATTTTCCACTTTCAATTATAGAACTAAAGACTTTGATAGTATGAAAATACAAAAGAAAGATTCTAAAAGATAGGGCTGAATAAGTATAAACAAAAGAATCCCTATAAATGTATATCCTGATCACTGCATTATCAAATGGCATACTCCACTTGTTGGACATCAAATGTCTGCTATTGAACTCATGCTTTCCAAAGGTCGATATAAAATTTCCATAGAAAGAGTTACCTCTATCCTCTTTCTGTTGAGTGATATCTACATCACTTGCATGTCACTTTCCAGGAAAACACGTTGTATAGTATTTGAGATAATAAAGTCCTTGCTCTGACAGTTAGATGAAGTCCAATGAGAAAGGGCCTTTATCCTTACATGATTATTTCAGACTCTTCTCATTTTTCTCCCCTAGCATATTATTTCTGGTTGTGGTTACATTTAGGCATATCATTTGCCCTTCAGAACTCACCACTTACTAAATGTGGTTCAATTGCTTGTCCACAAGATATTTTTTCAAATAATTCAAGAGATAATCATTTTAGCTAGTGCTAACATCCTCTACCTGCTGATTTATTCAGACACTTGGGATACAGAAGGCATGGCAGGACTGTGAGATGTCATAGGCAGAAGCCTGTAAAAAGCTTACAGAATAAAGATGCAAAAATAAATGACAAACACTGAAATCTGATAAAATATGTGAATGGCCATATAATTCCATCCTATCCCTCTGCCCGCAATCTATCACAAAACTCCATCTTTCATAATCCAAAAATAAGCACCAAACCTCTCCCTTTCTTTCTTTTCTCTCTCAACCAAGTTGCCAATATTTCTTCCATTTATTACTGCATAAATTTTTCCTCTGATCTTCTAAATCTTTTCCATTAATATTCTAAATCTTCTCTTATCTTTCCAGAATCCAGAGATTCACATTTGCAGTTAGAGTGATTTTTTCATACAAATCTTAACATCTTTAAATTTAAAACTCTTTCTGGGTTTCCATTGTTCAAAATATGAAGTTTTAAATTTTTAACAAGGTTTTGACCCATGATTGAACAGCACCCTACTTTGCTTATCCTTGACTTCATCTTTTACTGCCTAATTGGGAGGATATTTTGTACCTCAAGAAATATTTGACACACAGAAAGTTATACTACTGATTTTTATTAGTTCATCAAAAAGAATGGTGTGTTCTTTCATTGTTTGACTATTTTTCATGCCTATATCCTGTAATCTGATCAACTACTTTGAAGATAATATGTAGTGTATTAACTATTGCTAATTATTTTGTTTTAAAATTCTATATCATTGTTTTTATTCTTTTTAAATTATAAATATTTGACAATATTTGGAGACACCTTTAATTGTTAGAAATGTTCATGTATATATTATTGTTTTCTTTTTTATTTTAAAGAGAATAAAACAAAAGAGGACAGATCTAAGCAGATCAGAACAATGTAAGCAACACAGCACTTCACAACAAAACAATTGGATATTAACAGCAGCTATCATAATGTCTCTTTCTTTGAAATAGTTGAGCTTAGCTTTACACACAATAATGGCAAGCATAACAAAATAGAATAAAATCATTCAAGATAATGAAAGTATTAAAGGCATTCTGAACCAAATAACCGAAGATGAACAATGGCTACTATATTATCTCATTTTCCATAAAAAATTTGTTTATACTCTCATACATATTAAAATCCAATAAGACACAACATGATAGAACCAATGGTAATAGAAAAACAAAAGCATGGTAGGACTTCAGAGCAAGATGATATTAATATATTATTGTTTTCTAGTAGGTAGAGGTAAGCAGCACCACTAAACATTCTCTAGTACCTAGGACAGCTCCCCCTTTCCAAAGGTTACTTTCTGGGAATATTCGTGGTTAAAGCTGGTAAATATTGCTGTCACCTTCTTTTATGCTTATTTCCCCTTCTTTTATGCTTTCCTAATTTAAACTATTCTCTACCTTTCATTTTCATAAAACACAAACATAACCCATGAAGATTATTTTTTTCCTGATATAGTCTGCATACTCTGCTATCTGATCCTTTCTTCATGACTTGACTAATGTCCTTCATCTTTAGTTGTCAGTTTAATAACTTTCTCCTGGAAGAACTTCCTGAACTGTTATAGGAGACATTCTAGACTTGCTTCTTTTATCATAAGTTGCCCTAAAACTTGTTGTCTTCCCTCATAATTACCCCTTTAGTCACAGGTGTTTTTTTGTGGTATTGGGTATCAAACTCAGGACCTCACATTTGCCAGGCAAGCATTGCACCATAGACCTACATACCTGGTCCCCACAGTTACTGTTATTACGCTATAAATTTTTTGGAACTACCTCATGTCCATCCCAATTCACTTCTTCTCCAAGGGCTAATACAACATACCATGCTCTCAATAGCTCTTTGAAATATATTTTTAAAACAATCAATACATAAATGACTAAATATATTTACAAACAGGCCAAAAGTTTTTAGAAAATCACATTTTCATTCAAATTACAGTTGGTCATACAGGCAGAGCTTCCATTACACTTAATTATCTAAAATGGTGCAGTATATAACTAGTGATATCTATGAATATTCTGTAGCCTGTAGATTTCAGAAATCTCAAGTATTCTCAGTGTGAAAGAAAGTTCAAGAAGGGGCTGGAGATTTAGCTCAGTGGCATAAGTGCCTGTTTTACAAGAAAGTTCAAGAAGTCTGAATCAATCTTTACCAGCACTGAGCCTGTTAGACTTCAATGAGCCATAACCAAGTGTGATGTGAAATCAAAAGAAGACAAAACATAACTCTCTTGGAAATGTAATACATAGCTTTATCATATGTTGTGTTTCACAATGAAAACTACTTTCTAAGAAGTCACATTTAACTGAATTTTACAATATCCATTTATACCATCATTTCTTGAAAACAGTAGATTTGGAATATATTTGTATTCCCTGGGAGAAGACACTAGGCATACTTTGTATGTATCTTCTTTTCCTATAGAGGAATATGAAATCATCCTTAGAAAGAAATCGATGAACACTTTTATACACTCTCTTGGGGATAGGGACCTTTTTATTCCCTTAGACAATAGTCAACTCAAAATTCTAGTTCTAGAATAGGTGGCATTTGAATCCCTAGGTCACAAAGGAGAGTTCCATCTGGTTAAAGTGTAAGTTTTGTGTAGACATCAACTCAGATCAAACAGCCATTCATTCGAGCAGCAGACAATCATACAATGATGTGGTTTTGGAGATATTTCACTCTGACTAGAACATTGTGTGATACAGAAATGGGAATGACACTAGATTCTTTCAACAATGGGAATATAATGGAACCATACAAGAAATGCCATGACTTGACCAAGTGTGCAGGATAAGTGCTCTTCTGGGGAGGAAGAGCATGTTCTCACCAAATGAGTATTTATAGTCTCCTCCTGCTGCAGAGAAAAAGAAAGCAACCTATAGAGTAGCTAGCACAGTGTCTACAGTGGATGGAAGTAGAGTCATTTCAGTCAGTCATGTTAATTTTTTAATCTTTTCTGGAGTAAAAGAGTGCGAGCCCTGGGCAGAGTTCGTGTTTTAGACATGGCAGCCTTCTCTGGGGTGCACAAACAAGCACTCATTATTCAGGTAGGAAAAGACAAAATCATCTAGGAAAAAGATAAAAATAAGCACAAAGAAGAACAGAGATTTCCTTGTCTTGGGAGTTACGGGCTGTGGTCAGTGTAGAGGAGATAGATCAAGAGACTAAACTTTTGTCTACTTTGTTAGATGATGAAAAATTTCTATCAGACTCTCATAATATGCAATCCTTTTCAAGAAATGGAAGACACTATTGCCTTACAGTGCTTTCTGTTACATTCCAAAGGAGCGGAACTACAAGATCTCTTCTAGCTTACACAACTACCCGCAAGAGATGCATGGACTCCTTACTCAGAGTGAGCATCACCTGAGCAATAAAAAGCAGCACTTGTATCTGACAGGCACTAAGCATCGAACTCACAAAACATGATTTAATTCTCGTAAGAGGCCATTGAGAAGGTATACTTAGGATCTTTTTTTTTTTTTTTTTTTTTTTTGAGAAAATAGAAGCCGAAGTGGTTAAATAACCCGCCTAAGGTCACAAAGCTAGAGAGTCACAGAACTGGGGCTCAAATCATCTAAAGTGTCAGTATTTGTAAAAAAAAAAAGTCTATTCCTTCCTTGCCTCTTGCAGGAAAATATCATCTCTTGTGTCGCTTCCTCTATTCTCTTGTGACCACAAGTAGCAATGTCAATTCTCAGGCTTATGCTGAGACAAGGGTAATATCAGGATGGAAGTTTTCCTAATAGGGCAAAAGTCACACACAGTTCCTGCTCACACAGGGAAACACACACACACACACACACACACACACACACACATTGAAAAATATTTGGAGATCATTTATGGAGTAAATTCAGAGAGTTGAGTCCTTAAAAATACAATTATGACTCAGATAAACCTAAAATAGCCATCCCAGTGAAAAGAGATCAAGCAGTAGGAAAACAAAAATTGAATTTTAAAAAATGATGCTCTAATATCCCATAAGCCAAAGTGAAATTGTGAATCTAGACAAGCAGCTGGGTCCAGGGCCCCACACCTATAATCTTAGCACCCTGGGAGGCCTAGGCAGGGGAATCACAAAGTCAAGTTCAGCCTGGCAGTTGGGCAATTTAGCAAGACCCTGTTTCAATATAAAAATAAACTAATAAAAAAGATCAAGGATGCAATTCAGTGTGAAGAACCTGGCTTCCATCTCCAATACTGAAAAAAAATTCAGATATGCTTTAAGGAATTTCTTCTCTAAAAATCCCATTGCAATAAAGTCCTTCAACATAGGAAGGTACTGTACAACAAAGAGTTAAAGATTATTATCAGTGATATTTTCAAAGAAAGGAAAATTTCCCTGACTCCATTTTTTCCCTTAAAGGCTGAAAAAGAGAAATGATATATTCTTCCATTCTCCATTCAGTCACACTTAAATTCCCCATGACTAAATTCCCACCAATATTTTTAGATCAATCATCCTGTGTTTTCTCTTGAGACATACAAAAACAACATTGTGGGTCTCAATCCTAGAATTAACAGCTAAAAAATGGCAAATAGAGATTATAGAGACATGCTAATATATTTTGATGAATAGGTTGTTCTGAAAAAGTGACTGAAAAATGTAAAGTACAACATTCAGTCATATATCAAGAACATATTTTGCATAACAGAATCTTTCATTTAGTCACCTTAGAAATATGGTGATTTCGAAAGAGAAGTAAGAACATAAGGCAGAAATTGGTGACTTTAATATAAAGCTGAGGTGTCTGATTCTGAGAACATCTTTTTTTCTCTGATGTAAATTGAAAGAAAATGTTTTCATTCATGTGTGTATCTGTTCAGCATTTATTGGACATTAAGATTTCAAGGTAGGTCTCTGCTTTATAAACTCTAATGTGCATACAAATCACCATGTCATACTGTAAAATGCAGATTGGACTTGGGGCTCAAGAGTGCGTTTCTAGGAGGTACAGATGCTACTGGTCTGTGGAGCACACTTTGAATCACAAGAGTTTTGCTCAGAATTATCGAATTAAAATTTCTGTGTTGATAGAAAAGTCCCACATCAATACCACCCAATACAGGAATCATAGTTCTATACAACTATTGAGTATGTGAAACGTAGCTAGATGAAGTGATTGTGAGCTTTTAGAACTTTTAATGCTAATAGACAGCTTGGGGCTTCATGGGTGACCTAGGCTCCCCTCCACGGAGCCACAGTGAGTATGGAACTTATAATGATACTCAATTATATTGTATAAATTCAACTTTATATAGATACACTTAGACAGTGGCTATTATATTGGAGAATGTATTCCCGTAAAGCTGAATAAGTTTGTTATATAATAAAAAATGTTTAAAAATGAAAATGTTTGATTGTATGAATAGAATTGGATATATTCAGTTTTAAGATGAACTTGCTAGAGAAATGACATGGAAGTAAAAGAAGGACATGAAAAGACATCACATGAGAGGTTGTAGTGAAATATGTGATCTGAAATTCATTTATGAGGATAAATGTGGTCTCACTCTCTCTCTTTCTCTGTCATTTATAGAACAAAAATCAGGAGAGGATATTATGTGGAGTCTTGACTTGTCAAACTATGGATTAGCTGGAATCCTCCAAAGAAAGTGAACGATTTTTTGTGTTAGCTGTCTTAGTGTCAGAATTTTTGAGAGACACAATCTCTGTATAAATCAAAACATGATGTCATTTTGTGGGAGAAGAGAAATCCAAGTCTCTTGGAGAAAACTAGTGGACATGACTTTTCTCCCACTTCAGGGAGAAAATTAAATTGATGTGCTAGTTGAAGGCAAAACGAACCCTACAGAATAACACAGTCTGTAGTTAGGGAAATCACCATCTAATCTGCTGATACTCATTAATGGAATTCCAGCTGTGCCTTGTGTTTGAAGGAGAGACAAACAAAGAGTGGAGGATGAGGACATGCGAGAAGCCTACCAGGCTTATTAAGGAGTGCCAGGATTCCCTCCTGATGGGATTAGTTCAGCATGAAGCAGTAACACTCAGTGTCATTGTCACTGCCCTTTGAACACATCTTTTTTTTTTCTATTATACATTTCAGAAAGAATGAGCTAGTCAGTACAATTTACAGATTTGAGGCCATCACTTCTTCCTTCCCCACATTATTGCTGACTGTCGGAAGATAAATTTATCTCCCTTTTTTATTTCTTCTTTTGTTTTTCAGTTGCTGGTGGAAAAAGAACCTTATGGTAACTATGGTAACAAAGATGCTTTTATTGATTTCTTTTGCTGTAGTTTGGCAGATATTCAGCTTTAGGACATGAAATTCTAAAAAGCGTTAACTAAATTCTTTAAAAAAAAAACCCAAGCCATTTTGTTCTCAAGTATTTTTGATATATTCTCTTTATATTCTTTTATTAGTACACGCTTACAGTATATGATTGCATTCATTGTAGGGAACTGATTGCATTCATATGTACACAACACATTTCAATTCTTTTTTATTTCACTCTCCACTACTCTCTTGTATTTTTCCAGCATCAGATTCATTTATTTATCTCATGAAGCCTTATGAAATGAATTAACTCATACATGGATAAAAAAACCAAACTAATAAAACAAAAACAACATGTGAAACAGGTAAGATAATTCTAATTGGTCATGCATACCTTTAGATATATTGTCCACGCTGGAGTATTTTTTTTCTTTTTTCCCTATCATCTGTCTTTTGTTCTGTACTTTATTTATATATTAAGATTTACGTAAGAGAAACCACATAATATTTAAGTTTGTGTGTCTAAGTTTATGAACTTTATGTTAGCTATTACACAGATCATGGTGCTACAGTGCTTTTAATTCTTTTGAGGCAGATACCTAGAAAGGGGATTGCTGAGTCAAATGGAACCTCTAGGTTAGTTTTTTTTTTTTTCTTTTTTTCAGCAATGTCCTTAATGGTTTCTACAGTGACTATGCCAATGTACATTCCCACAGACAGTGAAGACAAATTCCTTTCTAGAAGAAAAAAAAAAGATTCTAGAAGATTCTAAAAGATGTTATTGGCTCATTTCTTGAAGGTAGCCTTTCTTTCTTGAGTGAGATAAAGTCTTGATTTTTTAATATGCATTTCTGAAACTGCCAGTGATATTGAATTTTTTTTCATGTAATTGATCTTTTGTATTTCTTCATCTAAGAAGTATTTGTTCATTGCAAATGATCATGTTTGTTTGGGTCTTTAAATGTGAGGCATCTAATTATTTTATTTCTTTATATATTCTAGATATTAGTCCTCTGTCTGGGAGTAGCTGGCAAGATACTTTCCCATTCTGTAAGTTGTCTGTTCACTAGGTTGATAGTTTCTTTGCCTGGGCAGAATCTTTCAACTTTGGTGCAACAATATTTGTTGATTCTTGGAATTATTTCTCATGCACACAGGGTTTTGTTCAGAAAGTCTTTGCCTAAACTGTCTTCAACTGTTTTACCCATTGTGTTTTCCAGCAGATTTGGTGTTTCTGTTTTAATATTTAGATCTTTCATCCATTTTGATTTTCATTTAGTGTATGGTAAAAGCTTTGAGTCTAGGTTCACTCTTTGTCATGTGGAAAGCCGGTTTTCCCAGCACCATTCGTTGAAGAGTCTATCTTTCCTCTAGTGAAGAGATTTAGTCCCTTTGTCAAGTATCAATAGCTGAATGTGCCTCAAGTTGCTTCTGTAACTTCTTTTATGTTTCATCGATCCATGGGTCTCCTTTTTTGCCAATACTGTGTTGTCTTTATTATTGTAACTTTCTAGTATAATTTAAATTCTGGGATTGTGAATGCTCCCTGCCTTGCCCTTGTAGCCTAGAATTTGTTATACTATTCCAGGTCTCTTCTGGTTCCAATTTTAATATCCATTAGAAGAAAAAGTATAGCCATATATATATATATATATATATATATATATATATATATATATAATGTCTGCATAATAGACACCGAGTATTAATAAACTATTTTAATTGCTATGTTGCTTTTATAAACTAGTTCTATTCTTTTATGAACTAGTTCTATTTTCTAGAAAGTGTAGAACTAGTTCCATTTGTAGCACAACTCTGACAAAGGGACTCTCATTTAGAAGCAGTCAGTAATGCTCTAGAATTTATCAACTCAAGAAATGCTTAATCTTCTGTCCCTGTGCAATAATCCTACAAATCCCCTATGAAACCTGACTAGGTTTGCCATATGCAATATGTTTATCATATTCAATACCTGCTTTACATTGCTTGTATTCCTGCTATTTAGTAAAGGTAGCTTATATCTTGCATTGTTACCCCCATATGTTATTATTATTCCTTTCTTGTGGTACTGGTAAAGAAACCTAGGGCCTTCACACTGAGCTATACCGTCAGCCCTTTTTAACACAAGGTCTCTCTAAATTGCTATGTTGCTCAGATTGAGAGTGAAAGTGTGATCCTCCCACCTCAGTCTCAGAGGGCTGAGATTACAGGAATCCGCTACCGTGCCTGACTATCCTCATAGAATGCTCACTCACTCCTTCCCTTTTTCTCTTTCATTGATCCTACTTCAAATATTAATGTCTGCACATTCCCATTTTCCACAGATCATCATAGTGGCCCTTGCACAGGACTTCCAACGTCACATTTTGGGATCGTTTTGTATATTTTGCTGTATGCGCACTAAAATCCTCTATAAAATAAACTTGTCACATTATTAGTTTTCGTATTTGCAACTTTGACTTCATGCACTTCTCCAACAGCCTGTGACAGGAAAAATAAATAGATCTCATGCTACAGGGCCACCCTTTGCTAATGAATTCAACGTGCTCAATGTAGCTGCAACTGTGAGGTTCTCCACGCATTCTCCCTCCCTCCCGTATACACTCAATGAGGATGAAAGAAGACTACAAAGTTGTCATTATCCAACATTTTCTCTGGAGGTTTTCCATGGGATCCTTTATAAAAGTAAGAATCAGGGGCCAGGGCTTTAGCTCACTGGCATAAGCACCTGCCTTGCAAGCGCAAGGTTGTGAGTTTGATCCAAAAAAAATGTAAGAATAAACCTTTAAAAATTTTGTCATATAGAGATAAGCTTCATTTTCTGTCATATAGTAATGGTCATTCTTTCGGTTATTGTTAAATCTGTTTAAATGGATTTTTGTTATTCTAACATACCTAATTTTTTTCACTGATTTCTTTGTTTATAATAATGCGTATATTGCATTAAGTGCTAAGAAAATTATAATACAAAATGTTAAATAATCCCTTTCTTTACATGCTTAAGTACAAGTAAGGGCTAGAAGTGGCTTGGTGGATGTCAGAGTTTCTTCTCCAGGAGACTTCCCGGGAGAAGATTAATCATGTAATCCTTGATCAGAAAGGTAATCAGCACAAAGAAATCCCACTGGTCCCTCAGAGCAAGCTGTGTTAGTCCACAGGGACTGTCACATTTCAAGGACAGCTGGGCAAGGACACTTCAGCGAGACATACACTGGAGAGTTAGCAGAAGAAACCAAACGAGCTTTGACAGACATGGGTTAAATTCTGAAAGCTGTAGGCTGTGACTTCAGTAATATGATAAAAAATAAATAAAATAAAATAACTGTTTTGCTGGTTGACATAAACAACTTTTGTACAGTCAGTAAAGTCTACAAGTGGTATTTCAAGAGTAAATTTTCTGCTAGAAGTGTTTTGCCAGAAGAAGGATATGTTGAGATGAAAATAGTAACAGTGCAAAGACCTTTCGCGTGGCATAACTGTAAGTGGCTACAATATTATTTGTTCTGAAATTCTTGTCATGTCTTCAAATTAAGATCGATATATCACAGTTGATATTAGAGAGGACAAATGGCACTATACTATCTGAAGTTTCCTTGGCTTTAACATATCATAAGAGAATTTGACAGGAATTTCAGGTTAGATAATAAATGTCTATACTGATGCTATAAATTATACTTATTTAGTCTCATATTGTTGAATATGAGGGAAGAGAGAGTCATTACATAGTTACTCAAATAAATAAAAATAGAATGACATAGTATGTAGGAAACATGAGTTATTGTGACTGAGAAAAAGTAAAAAGCACATCTTATTCAACTAAATCCCAATTAATTTAATTTTGCAAACTACCTAAAATAGGTAGTAGATATGTGAATCTACTTTTGAATAAAAACAAAACTACACAAAAGAGGTTTATTTAAAGGTACTCTGGGTATGCTGGGAACAGGAAGTCCAGCTGTATTTGGTAAGGTGGGGAGAAATATTGGTGAAGAAATGCCTGGTCCATGATTTTAAGGGATGAAAAATCAAATTGAAGAGAGTCAGAATCAAGACTACAGGGAAGGATGATAAAATTACAACATAGGGAAAGTATTTTATACAGTATTTTGTGAATATGAAAAACTTATTCTTTGTTTATTTTTCTGCACTACAGTACAACCAGAAAAATACAGTTTAGAAGTCATCTTTCCCATTAACCTTGAGAACAATGGCACTGTGTTAAAGAAAATATACCTGTGAGTGTGTGCAAATGTATGTGTATGCATACAGAGGCATGCAATGCTTTAAAAAATCATCCAGGAAAAAATTACAGTATTAGGCAATTTCATCATGGTGTAAATATACTTATATACTCATAGCTAGTATAATTTAAAAACACCTAATATATATGATACATGTGTAGAATAGCCTAGAGCTATGATGAATAAAGCAGCATGAGATTAAATCAAAGATAAGACAATTTTTCAGTGTAAAGGTCTTTTACTTCCTTCATTGATGGATTCTTAAATATGTCCTTTTTGGATGGTACTGTGAAAGGTATAAAAGGTTTCTCTAATTTCTGTGTCAATGAATTTGTTATTTGTGTACAGGAATGTTATTGATTTTTGAGTGTGCTTTGTATCCAGGTACACTGCTGAAATCTACAAGTCTTTTAGTGAAGTGTTTGGTTCTTCTATGTAGAGTATCATGTCATCTTCAAATACTGATGATTAAATTCTTTCTTTCCTCTCCTCATTCCTTTAATTTGTTTCTCTTTTCAGATGGCTCTGCCTAGTGTTTCCAGAACTATATTGAATAGGAGTGGTGATAGCAGGCATCCTTGTCTTGTTCCTGATTCTAAAATGAAAGCTTTCAGTTTTTGTCCATTTAGGATGATGTTGGCTGTTGGTTTGTCATAGAGGTCTTTAAAAGAGGATCTAAGAGGACATCAGAAAACATAAATATATCCCTTGTTCTTGCCCAGGAAGAACCAATAAAGAGAACATGACCACACTCCAAAACATCTTTACACAGATTTAATGCAATCCAAATCAAAATACCAATCACGTACCTCACAGAACTAGAGAAAACAATTCTGAAACTCATTTGAAAACAGAGGAGACTTAGAATAGCAAAAACAATTTTAGGCAACAGAGACAAGGCAGGGGACATCACAATGCCTAACTTAAAATCATACCACAAAGGTGCCATGATAAAAAGCAAGCAAGCAAACAAACAAAAAACCCAAACGATGAAAGCATGGTACTGGTAAATAAATAAATAAATAAATAAATAAATAAATAAATAAATAAACCAGACCTGAGGATCAATGAAACAGACTAAAGATGCAGAAACAACTTCAAACACACTCAGCCGTCTTATCCCCTATCTTTGCCAAAGGGACCAAACACCTTCACTAGAAGAAACATAAACTCTTCAGTAAATGGTGCTTCCTACATGCAGAAGATTAAAGCTAGACCCAAGTCTCTTACATAGACTAAACTAAAATTGAAATGGATCAAAAATCTAAGTATTAAAACAGAAATACTAAAGCTGCTGAAACAAAAATAAATTTCTTGAAGATATCAGTGTAGGCAAATATTTTACGAACAAAACACCAGAAGCCCAGGGAATATTACAAATAATCAACAACTTGGATATCATCTTATTAAAAATATTTTGCATGGTGAAACCACCAATGGAATGAAGAGACAATCCACAAAGTGGGAAGATTTTTACCAACTAATATTTACAATATATAAAGAACTTAAAAAAATCAGACCCCTAAATTTAAAGACCCAATCCAAAAATGAACATCTGTGATGAATACACACTTCTCAGATAAAGAAGTACAAATGGCAAATAAACATATGAAAAAATGTTTTTCATCACTGGGCATTCAAAAGATTTAAATTAAAACAAAGCTAAGATTCTATCTCACTCCAGAAAGAATGGCTATTATATGAAGAAATCAATCAATTACAGATGCTGGGGAGTCTGTGGGAGAAAAGGAACACTTCTCCACTTTTGGTGGGAGTGCAGACTGGTGCAACCACTGTGGAAATCAGTATAAGATTCCTAAAAAATCTAAAACTAGATCTTACACTTGACCCAAATGTTCCCCTTTTTACTATTTTCCTGAAAGAATTAAAGGCATCATGCCACAGAGACATAAAAACACCCATGTATATAGAAGATTATAATAGTTAAATCTTGGAAACATCTCAAATTCCCATCAACTGGTGAATGGATAAAAATAAGTGGTTTTTTTAAACAATGGACTGCTACTCAGCCACAAAGAAGGATAAACTTAAGACATTTCTGGGTAAATGGATGCACCTTGAGACCACACTCATAAATGAAACAAATCAGACACACTTGTTCATATATCACAGGGTTTCTCTGGTTTGAGAAACCAAATGTGTAAATAATGATGGAAATGAATGACAGACATTGTGAAATAGCAAAAAATTGTTCCAGTGTAAAAGAAAACTGGGGGCAGAGGGAAAAAGAAAAAAGAATAGAAGTAAAAATAAGGAAGAGTTTTGTGAGGGGGAAAGAGGTTGAAGGAGTGAATGGAAAAGGGGAAAAAAGAAAAATCAAGATATAGCCTTTACAGGTACACATTTCATATGATGACTGCTATCATCACAGAGCTGTACTGATAAAATTAATTTTAAAAAATAAAGAGAATTTGGTGCAATCAAGAGACAGAGTAAATATAAGATACTTAAAGCTGTTGCAGGTGTATTTGTTCTATCAATAGAGGGTATATATTCTAAAATAACCAGAAAAGTACAATATGCAAACTAAATATGAGTATTATTTACTGTTCATAATTGTAGGTGCTATATTTTAATATGACTTCCTATGTGGTGGGTTGTTTATGAATTGTTTTACAACCCATGACCCCATGTGTGTATGTGTGTGTGTGTAATTCTCTGGAGCACACTTTTAAGTACACTATTACACTCTAATATGGGTGCCATTCTTCCATAATGTGCTATCTAACAAACAGAGGTCAGAGGTTCAATATACTCCACAGGGCTACATATCTAGACTGTGACCCAGGTGAGGTTCTTGTTCAGCAGTTGGTGACAAAAGACAAAGCTTTTGACCATACATGCAAGAGCAAGATGCTATCTGAGGAATTACCTTCAGATTGCCAGACTCTTGATGTAAACCAAACACTTAATTATCAAATATTTGCAAAGTAATAGTAGTTGTTTTACAGAGGATAGGGCAGAAATTGAGAGTTGATTATCTTGCTTAATACACCAAAAGTCTGAATTTTGATTTACTCTCATCAGTTTGGTTTCAAAGTTCCTTTTAATTTTTGGTCAGTTTTTTAGCCATTTTTTCTGATATCCCTGCTCTTCAATCCCTGGAATATTTCATTCATGATTCTAATGTCCCTAGGGGGTTCAAAATTGAATCTGATATTGGAAGGTGGAATTTTGGCATCTCTTAATTGGTCATCTACTGCTGTGAGGCCAGCTCAGCAGGTGCAAGGCGGGGAGTGGGTTTTTTTTTTAATATAAGTAATGTTGCTGGTTTTTGTTTTAAAAAAGAAATGTGAGCTTTTCACAGAAGCTTCTTCAGAAGCAAAGAAATGTACTTCTGTACATCACAGGCACCCCTGAAACACCACAATAGCTCAGAGACAGATCAGACAAACGGTGCCCCACTGGTCTCTGTTCATTTAATGATGTCTCAATTGAATTTTCTCAGTGAGCAAATTAAAAGAGGATTTGCTAAGTGCCAATGCCTCTGACTCCTGTGGGATTATAAAACCCAGCTGAACTCTTCCTGCCTCTGTGAGGATCAATGCTGGGAGATTTTGCAATGGAAACCGACCTCACAAAGCTTTTGAGGAGTTTCAGGACAGGATCAAGTCTGGCTGGTTGTTCCATAGATATATTAGCTCCTGCAGTGTCTTCTCACAGGAGGAAAGCATTTTTAAGAGAAGTTAGCAGCCATGACTTAAAAGCTTCCTAGCAACAATTACGCCACATAAGATGGTGATATTTTCCTCATCATCATTTTCAACTACAGTCCTTGGCTCTCACTCCCATGGCCCAAGCTCCACAATAAGGTACTTTGGTTCTGAATATAAAGGTTAGTTGCAAAGGGAGTGTGTGCTTGGTCTTGTGGGATAACACAGGCTGATTCTTCAAGTTACTCAGACTGTTTAAGTTTATGAGAAGCCAAGAATAAAAATCCTGGGTTCAATCCCCTGAACTACTCTGCTTCACTCTGGAAATGATTCTCTTCATATTGAGAGCAGAAACAACGAACTAGTCAGCAACCTGTAAAACCAGCTTCTCACTCCTTCTGAACTGAGATCTGTCTCATTGACTTGCACGCCCATAGCTATGCAGAGTCCACAGTCCACAACAAACGTTAGGATTATTCTACTTGGCTGGGACCTCAGTGACCCAGTAAAGAAGGCTTAATGATTACACGGATTCAGATCTCCATCCATTTGGACCAGAATGTGCTATCTTCATCAGTATAGAAGGCTTAGTGTCAGTCAGATATTTCAAATGTGTTATCTTGTTCTCTCCCACACCTCCGTATACAGATATGTAATCTATGATCACTAATAATATGTCTAAAGCCACATTTACCTTTTAACTTGGAGTCTCAAAGAATATATAATGAGCTTGTTTATCTCTGAAAACTTAAACCTATATATTCAGGAAAAGTACAAAATACAGTATATAAATTGCTCATTAGACATGTTCAAGTTTGCCACGCAAACTACCTCTTCTGAAAAATAAAACAAAACAAAACTTCAGAGCATTTTTAAAAAGACACCAGGCACTGTTGTGTACAATCCTCAGTTCTTGACACTTGGCAATGGTGAATTTTCACATATGCTCCATGGAGTATGTGAGAATGTTATTGTATAGGCAAGCCTGGATTCAAATCCAAATATCCAGGTTTCACGGCTCTTCCCTAACTTAACCCTCCCCACTAACCTCTGTGTTCTCCTGCAAAACATTAGAAACTAGTAAATAGTGTATCAGCAAAAAGTTATATGGGAAGAATTTACATATTGATATTGGTTAGAAAGGGCATGCGAGAAACTGATTCCACATACCATGTTCATTTTTTACTCAACCTGTATATTCACTTGGATGCAGTTTGGGGTTGGGAGAGATGTAACCTCTCCTTAACATTTCTTGCTGCAGTAGTATCATAAATTTTATGGTGGTAGCTGTTTTTACAACTCAAAAGTATTTAGACAATCTTAGCATTGAATGTGCCTTAAAGATATTTTGCTCTAATATTAAACTGGAACAAATTATGCAACCTAACGCTATTTTACAAGTTGCAACAATTGAACTATTATCACCATGGTAGGGAAATATATCAAAATAAATTGTACTCAAGTACTGTGTTGTTTGGTGTATAATGTTTTGTCTTTAAAATTCCACAGCTACACTATGTGATAGTTACTATGCTTAGCTCAACCTCATAGATGAGGAAATGGACTTAGAAAAGTGAAACACGCCCAATTTCATGCAACTTGTATGTAGAAAAGTCAGAATTTGAGCAAATAGAGTCTAAATTCAGACATTTGTCATTAATCCTTAAGTTGGTGGTTCTCAAAACATGGTTTATGGAATACTACAGGTCCATTAACCTGCTTAGAGAGTCTTCCAGGTAAAAACAGCATTGAGAATGATACAAAGACATTCTCTTTTTAATGACATTTTTACTGATGGAGCTAAAACTCAGGCAGGTAAACTTAATTGTGGCTCAGCAGAATTTAAGGAAGTGGCACCAACTAAATAAATAGTGAAGATTTCAAACCCACATACTGGTAAGAAAATCAGTACCTTTCTAACCAATAATTGTCCTTTAAAAACATAAAAAATAATTTCATTAAATTCTGCCATTTGAGTACACACTTTTTTAATGTTCTGTGTGATGAAGTATGTATGAAATACAAAGGAAGTGACTTTTCTACACATCACAGTACAATAACTGAGCAAGGGAAAAAATACTTGTGATTGAACTAGGTGACTTTCCATAGAACACCTACTTTACTTGATAAAATCACAGATATACAAAATGTGATAAGGTCAGATAGGGGCTATTTGGTAGGTATTCCCTCAAAAGTTAACAAAGTGAGCATATCGGTACAAAGAAACACTACTAGTGATCAGTGATAATGTTTGATATTTCAGTAAAAATGTGAATTTCAAGTGAACTGACAGTTTCTCAATACTTAAAAGAATTTTCTGATGAGAGGAAGGATGGCATTAGTAAATGTAATTCTTGATATTGTATAATAAATTCTATCAGTATTTGTAAGCTCTCTATAACTCCAAGAACTGGCATTTTCTAAATTACTAAAGCATGATGTTACTAAATCGCACAGAGATAAAGGATCAAAGGCAAGTTCTGCCAGATGTGGTGGCACTAACCTGTAATCCCAGCATTCAGAAGGCTGAGGCAGGAGGATTGCTCAAGTTTGAGGCTATAAAGTAAGCTCAAGGACAGCCTGAACTGCATAGTGACAGATTGTCTCAAAAAGACTAAAAAAAAAGTTGCAAGTTATGCTAATACCTTAAAATAAAAACATAGACATTAAGTTCATTATATAGCTTTAGATTTCACATTTCTACTTGCTGAGTTTTCATATATCCACAATTGTTTAAAAAGCCTATTCAGATAGGAAACCCTCATGTTCAAACTGTATATATGTGTGGCAGCATAATTTTATTATCTCAAATAAAATTATACATCTGAATGAAATTAGAGAATCCAGATGTCTTCTATTAAACTAGATGAATGAAAAATAATGCTGCTCTTTTCACTAAATTTTATTGAAATCAGAAATATTCATAAAACATATACTTATTTTAAGATATAATAGTTACTATTAACACTTTGACGTGTTAAAAGTGTTTCTAAAATCCTTAGTTTCTCTTGATAAATATACACAAAATACGTTTTTTTTTCTGAAGTAATTTTTCATAATGTAAAAGAGATTTGTGCCAAATCTTTTGAGAACCATGTTTTTGATTTTCTTAAATCTTGTCAGTTGTAAGTTAACTCTTGGAATACATCTAGTGTAGAGATGTTCATTATCTCTTGAGAATGTCTAGTATATTTAAAACCACTCAAATCATATAGTGTGACTTCTACTTATTGATTTTAGTACAATGCTGAAAAAATCAGGTGGAAGAAAGCTGACCCCTTTCACGACTTTGAAAAAATGTTCATGACAGTGATTATTTAGAATTAAGCCATAGGTCCATCTAATAATACTTTTCTACCTTTATCATAGGGATATTGAAATATTTTATCTTTCTGAAATCCAGAGATGTCATGAGGACTTTTGGTCCTAAGCTACCAATGAAAGAATTTTAGAGCAAAAGACTATGAAATATATGTGCAATGATTTCTTCTCAAAGCATCCATGCTGGCTTCTACAATTACCAATTAGTGAGCTGGCAACCTACAAATTGCACACAAGAGACTTTGCACGGGTCCTAACGTACTTAGCAAAACAATATGACCACCAAAATTGAAATTAAAAAATACTTATTTGACCAAATATTTGTGAACCCATGTTACATTTTCTGTGCATTAATTTACATTATGTAGCAACAGACCTTTAACAGACTGACCAGGTACCTATTTGTCTTCAGGCTCGGCTTCAGTGAACTGCGAAATACATGGTATGTTTTAGGGTTTGGGTTTCTTTCCCTGCCTCTTGATTTAAATTGTGGCATCATCATATTTAACAATTTAGTTAGATTACCTTGGATGTCCCTATGAAGCATTATTTGAACCTGGTTATATATTACATAGACTCTTTCCATGTTTAATTAAGGCTTAAGAAAATTTCCAGGAGAATTTTTTTCTCAGTTTGAGTTTTTTTAAAGCACTCAATAAAGTCAGCTGTTCATGATAAAACAATTAAAAATGTGCAATTATTTTGAATATAAAGGCTGTTGCATTGAAGCTACTTAGGCTTTCTATTAATTGTTTTTTATGTCTCTTTTTGACAGCAGTCACAGTTAAAGATTTCAAGATGGGATGTTTCATCCGCTTTAGAGGTTCTTCTCCACACTATTTCTCTCTTCTTTGTCTCTTTGACATCTACAATTTCTATTACAAATACCAAACAGAAAAACACAGAGTTGCCCAAGTCCCTGCAGACAAAAAGGCAGAAAGTAATGACTTTACATTTTGGTTCATTTAACTGTGAATCCCACACTGAGAATCTGGCACTAAGAACTCAGAGAGCAGCAGTGTGACAATGTAAGAGCATCGCATGAACATAATGATTTGAAGATGATAGGGCAGAAAGGATGTGTATAAGCTGGCGAATCAAGGCCAAAGCGATCCCGATAGCAGGAAACACTGGCCCTGTGCACTTATAAAAGCTATTATCGTCCCCCTGCAGTAGATATCAGGATCTAGATGAAATGTATTACTGTCACTTTTGGCTCCTTTTTGTTCTGAAACACTGGAACATAATTGTTTTGTTTTAAAAGTTCACTGTGTAGCAGGGTGTTAGTCAAATTTCCTGGAAAACTATTGATTTGCCACCCACAGATTTTGGCTTGAGTACTGGATTTCAGAATTATGAAATCTTACCAAATCAAGGTAAGCTTTTTAGTCCATAAAATTCCCAATGCAGCACAGAGCACAACCTCAGCCTGAGGGAAGAATCTACCCTTAGCGTTTCTGTTAAATGACAGTGAGGCACAATGTGACATCGTTGGCCAACTAGGGACCTGGGGCCTTCAAGGTAGAGAACTGGCAGTGTTCTTCCCAGAAGCATAGGTGCTGGCTGCTCCAGAGGAAGGGGGAGGGGTGAAGAAATGTGGGTTTCCTTCTGCTCTGGTTATGTTAATTTGCAATTACCATAAGTTGAAGGTGATGTTTTCTGAATTTCTCGCTTGGAGGTTCTGAGTTCGGTCTTGGATGTGATTCCTACCCATAGTCTAAAGCCCTGGCAGTGTATGTTATATCATTTCCTGAGCTGTCAAAGTTTTCTTAAATTGAGTTTTTCTCCCCACATCTGCTGCTCTCCAATCCCAGAGAAAACAAGAAGTACATTCCAAAGTGACTGAATTGCCTATTCAATAAGTACAAATTCTTATAGGTAGAAATATTAAACTCTTCATCCCAAAATGGAAGCTCTAGCTGTTTCCTTTATGCAGTCTTTAAGATTTCTGTGTTATATGTAATTCTAATTTTCCCAAACACTTTGTCCTAGTGATCTCTCACTTTTTAAGTATCTTGTCCTTTCTCTTTTCCTGACTCATATTTCCCTAATATAAGAAACAGGACCAGACACCTGACTCAACAGAAATGTTTTTTCATTGAGCTGTGTACTGATTATGGACAGTGGAAAGTTCAGAGAGGACTGAAAGAAAATACTTGTGTTCCAAGAATCCTTACTGATGCCTCTCTTACGGTTTCTGAAGAAATACCCTATAAGAAAACTGATTATCCTATTTTCTCATGGTTGGTTGCCCAGTTGTAAAAGCAGGTAGACTACAAATTAAGGTAGCCAGGTCTGAATTTGTATTTGACACCCAGCAAGAAATTCACTGAAGTGTAATCCTCAGTATATTGTAATGTTCTGGGTCTTTATATCCCCGAAGTCCTGACAGGCCAGAGGAAGCACCTGATTCTTATTTACATAAAAGCCAATAAGCAGCATAGATAACAAATATGGCAACTAATGAAGCTTCAGATGCAAATATATTGTTGCTTACTGCACTTCCTCAGTTACTTAATAGACATCCCCACTTTACTCTGGCTAAAGCAGAACTCTTGGTAATTCTCCAAATTCTTTTCCTTTTTTTGCTATTTTCCTATTTCATGAAAACAGCATCATTACCCACCTACTGGAACAAGCAAAGGACGTAGAAGACCTCTTTGATTCTTTTCTTGTCCTTTTCAGCTGTATTCAATCCATCAAAAGAGCCACTTGTTCTGACTTCAAAATACATTTCTGATTCAGAAGTCAGGAAATACAAGTTTCTGTATGTATTATTTTCATAAGAAATCAATTATGAACTCAATATTTAATGATAAAAAGTAATTAGAATTAAATGTCATGTATAAAAATACATTAAATATGAAAGTTATAGTAAAAATAACTATTTTACAAATCTGTAGGTTTTGGAAGATATTTTCATTCGCTACCATTTTAGGTTTTTCATACTTGAACACAGGAAAAAGGATTATCTAACCTTTCAAAGTCCTTCGGAAGCCAATGACTCTATACTCTACTGACATGTCCTTGTTCAACTGCTCCATGAATATACCCAGCCATTAACTATACATACTTTACAGTTCTATCAGCTTTCCACATCATCTCCTTGGATGACAGTTTTGTCCCACGGACTAGTTCTCTGGGTCAAGATTCAACACCTGTAGTAGTAAAGAATTTCAGTAACAGAGGAGACCAGGAATATCATTGTAGCAGCTGCATACCATATACTGAGGGCAGATTTTATAGTTCTCCTTTTAGATATCTGGGGATTTTGTAATTTTTCCTAGCGATCCACCCAGAATGATTTGAGGAGTTGCTCAATATCTCTCCTTTTCTGCATCATCTATGTATGCATTAAATACCTAACATGACATGGAAAATAAATGTGGTGTCTCCAGTTCCCTTTTCATCTGGTAAAAGCTGCATCAATAAAACCACTCAAGGCATTCAAAACTATGTGGAGTTTTCCATGAGAGACTGCAGATCGATGAACATACAGAACATGTCTCTGTCACCCCTGCTGAGGTGCCTTTTCTTCTCAGCCTGATGACACATCGATAAAGCTGTCTAGTTTCTGGCTACTGTTACAGACTGTTAATGTCTCCCAGTATTAGCTTCGCTGAACAGGATTGTCTGAGCACCTTCCTGATTCCCTGTCTGGCTGCCACCTCCCTAGTGGCCACCAAGCAGGTCACACTTAAATTGAGATTGAAACTTCAAAACACTGATCCAGATTTCTTAAAAACAAACAAACAAACAAACAAAAAAATCAATTAATATAATTTCAGGCTACTCTATAACTTAGAGCATTCCCAAATGTATGTATTCCTACAGCAATAATAAAATTTTAAAAATCGACTTCAAAAATGAATGTTTTGTCTTAGTTCAAATATTAATGCTCAAGATAAAATTGTTCCAAATTAAGCTCCAAATGGGTCAGTTCCAATTAGTTTTTTTTATTAATTGAATCCTTTTCCCATTAATAAAATCATAACTTAGTGAAGAATAAATAAAATGCATGACATTTGCAGTTCTATATTTAGATCACAATCATATCTTTCTATTTTTCTTTTTTTTTAATCAAACATTTACTAAACACATAACATGCTGCAGGCTGTTTGACTGAGCAAACATGCATGGGAAAAAGCAATACAAAAATCATCATGTCAAGAATCACTAGTTCAGGTAAACCAAAATGCTACCAAAATGCAAAAAAGGAAACACCCAAGTTTCTGTTGGAGAACATGGTAGACATTAAGGAGGAGTAACTTTCTGGTGCTTGCAAAGTGAATAGAGTTTTCTGTGAGAGAAGGCAGAAAACAAACAAAGATGACCCTGTGTAGAAAAATCAGACCTGAAAATGGGTAACATTTTAACAATGCAAAGAGAAATTCATGGCCTGAAAGTGAACATGAGGAAGTAGGAAGAAATGCACCATTAAAACTAGGTTGGAAAGGATCCTGTATGCTTAAAACAATCCTGCGTTGTTCCCCTTTGTTCCTGCACCTGGCTTGCATCAGAGTAACGCATCACCTGTGAGAGTATTCTTTAATACACTCTTAAAAATTCTCAATAGTAAGTGTAAAGTGAGTTCCAGCACTTTATATTTTTAAGAAGTTTTAGACACAATTGCAAATGCTCACTAAATGGATCATTGCCCCATGTAGAAAACAGAGAAACAATGAAGAGTTTTGAAGAAAGATAATGTGATATAATCTGGGTTTAATAATCAAGATGGTAGGTGGATAAATAACCAAAATTCTTACTAGAGCAGAGGTCAGAAACATGTAGCATATTGATTTGATTTACTAAATATACACAGAAGTGATATTAACTCTATGTAATACATCTGTGTACTGTGTATTTATGTTTGTTTATTAATTATCTATCCCACAAAATGTGAAAGTTTTACATAACAAATTTATTTCCTTCTTTCCTATATAAATCTAGAAGAGATACCAATACTGGGCCAGCATTTCCACATGGAAACAAATGATGGCACATCTTTCTCCCTACTTGACTGGATGGATCATCCTGGCTACATATCCCTCATATTACCTGTCTTTTTATACTTCAGTATGACTCATTTATTCACTTCTTCACCAGGTCACTGTAGACATTTGACTTTGTAATTAATGGATAGAGCATATTTCATTTGAAATAAAAGGTACTAATCTTGCCTTTAGCTTAATAAGTCTACATCTGGCAGAAAGACATTAAATAAAAATGTGCCAAAGTCTCATTGATTTATTTATTATATTTATTCATAAATTTTTAAACAGCAGAATACTGGAAAAAAAAAGAGTATTTAACACTGACTGAGCACACATTTTGTATCAAGCTTTGTGCAAGGAGATATAAGCACATGCTCTTGTTTGATCAGATTAATAACCCTAACTGCAAATGAAGGTAAATTCTATGAGGGATTAGGGTCTGGATCTTTGGTTTACACCAGTTGAAATAATGCTTGGTACAAAGGAAGGACCTTGGTACAAAGGATAAAAGGTAAATCACAGTTACTAAAAGCGACTAAACAAGGTCATATAGGTCATCAATTTTTGAGTTAGAATTGCACTCCCTCTGTCTTCAAACCCTGGGAGTCTCCCCTGGCCAATACCGACTTCCTTTTTTCAGTGAATTGAATGACCAGTCATATGTATCATTTTTTGACTGAGAGCAGGAAGGAATCTGTTGCCATATGTCAATTAAATTTCTAGCAAAATCCTTTTGTGCACTATCCTCTTCTCTTTTTTTTCCATTCCACTTAAGCAAACATCTTAACTGCTTAAAATATGCAAGTAAGTATGTTGGTGAGTCTTGTGGGACCACATTTGAAAGTCACCCAGCATGGCAGACCTTTCTTGGACTGCCTTAAATCTGTTCTAATGCTTTGTCTGACAAGTTAAGAGGACTCTACATAATTAAAAAATGTACCCACAATGCAAATATCTGTTGAATTTTAATGCAACCCTTACTTGACCCAAAATATTAATCAAATGAAACTAGATTTCTGGAAAAGACTTTGTTTATTGACAAGACGATTTAGCATAGCTTAGCTTGGCTACTTTCCACCTCTAACACAGACTAGGCAATTCCCTACTTGAATCTTACCCTGATCTTTCCCAGCATCACATTTTTCTGCAGACCAATAGACTCAGTTCTCTTCTGATGGCCTGTGACATTTTTTTTGAATATTCAGGGTTCTTATAAAGACTAAAATAGTTATGATCTAGAGATAAAATAGCATTTATGTATTTAGTATGTGCTCACATTACACAGGGCAGTGAGGCAGCAGCCACAATTTACTAGAAAATTACTCTCTTTTAATTTTAGATTTTCCAGAGATAGACATCAATATTGCAAATTATTCAAAGGACAATGAAGACTTCTCCTAATCCTTTGAACCAATTTATATTTTGAAGTTAAATACCACACAAACAAGTTAATGGTCATTATCTGATAAGCTACCTCAATCTAAGTAATACACATAGACAGAATGTTATGGAATAGGGAGAAATATGCACGTGATACTCCCTACATTAAATATAGAGCTGATTGCTTTACTCAGTCCTGCATTGCCTGTGGTTAATTCTCATAAACACAAGGTCACTGTTTTACAATATTGTTGCTACAAGTCTCCCCAAATGTTGATCTCAGGGTGTCCATCAACTCTTTTGTTGCTAGACTTTCTTGCTTTTGCTGAACAGCTGCTGTTGAAATCAGAAAAAAATCTTAAGGCAAAAGTCTGGGCACTCATCAGATAGTATCATTATCTGGACTTGTGTCTCTTTCTCCACTGCCAACTTTATGGAGAGCATCTCATTATATGGTAAACAGTGAGAAAAAGCTATACATGACCAGATTAAGGAGAGGATTACAGCTGGTGGCATTTCATTCTGTTCACACCAAACAATCTAGTTTTGATTAACTACATGCCTTCATATTTCAATGCATGGAAAAGATGCCACAGTGGCTTATGTTGAAAGTGAACCTTACTGAACATTTACTTTTACAAAAGGAAATAAAAAGTCAATATGCAATATATACAATGACTACATAATATAAGGGAAATGCTCAGGATATATATTAAATGCAAAAAGCAGAAGAAAAACAATATGTGTTTATGATTATAACTGTTAAAATATGCAAAGAAAAATAAATTCAAGAGAATATAATAAAATATTCATTGGAGATATTACATTCTGATTATTATGGAGTTAAGAGCAACTTATTTATACTTATTATGAAAATGTATTTTGTGAATATATGCTACTTTTATGATGATAAATTGGAAAGTGACAAACATAAAACAAAACAGTATGCAAAATATGATCATTTTGTCAATGAAGTTATCTAACTTTTGACATGAGAAATTTACCTAAATGAATGAAAGCATCATTATAGCAGTTTAAAAGTAGGTCTCAGTAGCTAAAGAGTTTTCTTAATATTCCTATAATTTTTAAATACCACTACTTCAAGGGAAGCAATCACAATTCAGTGAAACAAAACCTAAAGATTAAGTCCATATGCAAAGTAAGATAGGCTTTTGGCTGAAAGAAAAACAATAAAATCCAGGAGAGGCAGATAAGGGTGTGTTTCAAATAACATGCTCAGTGCTGAAGAGATCCCATCCGTTATAAAGAAAGAAAAGTAAAGGACACAGAGATTTTGCCTCCTTTGGAAACGTTACATTCAGACACCTTGGGGAATAATGCAGGGAGGCTACAAGAAGGTTATTTGAGATCCATTTGAGATTATGTCAACCAACAGAGCTGAGGGATTGACAAGATAAAAAGACAAGGTTGTTTTCACTGTGAATTCTTGTGATATGCTTCACTAAAACATATAAAATGGAGACAAAACACAAAAGGAAATTGTTTATACATTTTAACATCTGTGAATCATTTCAAGGGGGTGAAGGGGTTTCCTGAAATCATCAGATAGACCTTCATAAATACTTCAGCATATTTTTCATCACACATATTTGAAGTGCCCTTGACAATGAAAGTATAGCTCCTTTGTTTCGTTGAAGACTAAGCAAGTCTGCTTGACTCTGAGAGGTACTTTTTAGGAAGGCCTTTTTATTATTTCTAATCTGAAGGAGCCCGTAAGATGACTCTAAACCAGCTCTTGTAGAAAAGCAACAATTTAAGAACTCGCATTCTCGAGCTACTGAGTAGGGAAAGCATTGAGGCCATAAGTAGAGAATTAAGTCCTGAGTCAGAGACAAAGTGACAATAAAAGTCACAGGTGGACAGCAAGCAGGAAGTGGTTTGGGACAGACTGTTTATAAAGTGCCACGGAGCACTTGTGACTCACCAGTGCAGTCAGTAGGTCCCTGGAGGGGGCTATCTCCAGTGAGTCAAAAGATACATGGTACAGGGATTCTCACGGAGCCTTGTTCCGTTTTCAGCGCCAGGGCTCTTTTAGACTCAGGAGACCAGACAAAGTCCAATGATTCTTATACAGCTTCTGGTTCTCATCATGACCTATCTTTCTCCATCTTTCTTGAACTTGTGCTTTAACAAGAATATCTGTCTTTCTGGGTGTTTTGTTTTGTTGGTAGAAATTACTTAGTCATCAGCAACCCATCCGGCATCTTAGGCCCACTCAGGCCCACACCAAGCAATCATATGAAAGACTTAAGATTTCTACCAAACTCACCTGACACCCCAAATAACCAAAACAATAAGAACAATATTAACAGTGAAATGCTATTGTTAAGTTAACCTATTATTAATATATTAGATTGAGTGCTTCAAAGGTGAAAAATATATAGGTGTCTCTCTCTTCAACAGCATATGATCTTTAAGAATAAAACACAGTGTATTCACTCTTATATTACCAAGATCTCCATAGCACTATGAAGTTCACTAATTGGAGGAAGATAAGTGATAAATACAATAATTCGTTGTCCATACACATTGCATGTGTATTTGGGGGCAAATTTAAGCAGAGTGTCAATGGGTTTCTTCTTGGTAAATCCTTAGGCTACTTTAACCATGAAATCCTAACCATTCTGGATACAAAAAGATAGTTAAGAAACAGGAAAACTGCCAGGAGAATCAATTATATCTTAACTCCTTTTTCCTAACGCTTTCCTTGTTTTATGTAGAATTCATTATTGTAGAATCAGTCAAATTACAATGAAAATTCCAAGAGAAGGCCAAGTATGTTGTTGCTGGCATTTTGGGTGATATTTGGGTTTAGAGTTTCACATGAGAAATATATGGATATGTTATTGGTGTGAGGTGAAAGTATTTAACAATATTTGATATTTTACTCAGCTACACAGTAGAGAATGAGCTGGGAATGTTTTTCTTTCCTTCCTTTTTCTCTATCACTCCCAATTTCCATCTCTCTTTCCCTCTTCTCCCTGTTATTTATCCTGTTCCTCCTCTTCTTTCTTTTCTCCCTCTTTCCTGTTTCACAAAATTGAGTGGACTTGCCTTACTTTGTTTTCAAGAATGGTACTTTCATTAGCAAGTCTTAAATTTCAGTTAACTCTTTTATTCACTGAAGTCACCACATCCATCTGATTGATTGAGTTTTAAAATAAGTAAATAATGTAACTTTTATTTCATTAGAATATACAGTTATAAATCACTACTATAAAGTCAGAAGATGACAAAAACCAAGCTGGCTTCCAGATGTGCAGAAGCTCGGGTCAGTGTGCTCGCCATTTATAATGTGGCCACTTCACATAATTACGAACATGATTTCCCTCTATTGTTCTCTATCGATGCCTCTCCATTCAGTAATCACAACTCGTCAGTGTGTCTCATTATCAACCACATGATGTATTGGAAGCACACAAAGGGCAGAACTTATAGGGATCACTAAGCCACTATTTTCTCTATAACTATTCAAAGGTATCTAGACTGGTGCACTTGGCATTTCTCTACCACAATACTGGTAACCAGAAACACAGTCAAATGTAACAGTACAAGGATGTAGGAGAAAGAAGAGGAGAAAATGAGAAGTGAAAGAATAGAAAAAGTCCAAAGAAAGAAGGTCCCAGGATCAAATGAAATTCTTAGTATTTTATAATGTTGTTATTAAATAGAGCTTGAACATTTAAATTCATATTCCCAAACATTTAAAATCCAAAGAGACTTATATTTTCTTATAGATATATTCCTAAACAAGTTCTTGAAGTTAAGGCAGAAACTGTGATTTCTATTTTACAGGAAAGAAACTAAAATCCATGAAGAAATGATTATTCCTTTGTTACTGAGAAGTTCTGCATCACAAAGAAAATTTTAATACATAAACTTTTACCACTTTCATAACCTCATTCTGGTTTTGTCATTCTAAATATATGGCTATCATTACATAATTAATAAATGCATTAAAATGTACATTCTTCAAAAATCTTGCTGCCCATGAATGCCAAAGTTCAAAGATAATTAAAAATCTGAAAAATATTTATACTACATCCAAGAAATAGAGGGAAAATGCGGGACAAAAATAACAACTCAAAGGAAAAAAATAGAAGGAAAAATAGGTCGTTTGAGTCACAAAAAGAGATTGAAGTAGATTAAACTATATAGATAGATGCTCAACCTCACTAATTATTCTGTAAAATGCTAATTAAATAACAAAAATGTTTCTTCTTTTTTCCAACCTATCAGATTGCCAAAGATTATAAAATTTGGCAGTGGTGAGAGGAAACAGATTTTTATATATTGTTTCTGGGAGTACTTGGCAAAAAGCTTCAAAAATGTAAATGCACATATGCTTGAGTATAGCAATCTCACTTCTAGGAATTTCTCATAGATGAACCCTCATAGAAGCAAGATACATGCACATAAATGACCATGGCATCCCCATAAATATTTGTCACTAGGGTAAAGTGCAAATCCATTATGTCATTAAACTAGTGATATATAATAGAGATATTGCTACAGGAAGCATAGTTTTATTAATGTCTCTACTTTGTGAGAAAAAAGCTCATCAATCACAGCTTTAGGCTAATTGCTTTGAAATGTATATATCCATTCTTGATCTCTTCTTGAATTCCAGATTTGTTCAAATATAGCACAACCATTGTGATGATTAATTTTGATTTAATCTTGATTGGATTGAGAGATGCCTACAGAGCCAATTGAATTGTAAGGTCAGTGAGTTCATCGATTGATGAACCCATTATTTGATGCTTTACAGAGCCTTAAGGAGTGGCAGCTGGTTGGAGGGAGTGGGTGACCAGGTCTGTGCTTTGTGAAGGTTGTATCTTTTCTCTGGCTCTTCCCCTCTTCCTTGGCATCCAGTCCTGGACTGGAGGAGGAGCCTTCCTGTACTACACTCTTCTGCTGCAGTGTTTCTGCCTCTGGGTCACTTAATTATAGCCATATTAAAACCTTGATCCAAAATAAACCTTTCCTTCTTTATCTTGTGTGCAGTGGGTATTTTGTTCCAGGAACAGGCACTAATAGAATCATTAAATAATACTCGATTTCCCCAACCCATCCTAAAACCGACTCTGATAAAATTCACATCCTAATAATTAATAGCACTATCTAGTTACTTAGACTCAGATAAAGATTCACTCTTCTTTTGTCCTTTCACTCCAGTAAATCAGCCTGCTCTATTGTCTAAATCTCCAAAATATACCTAAAACTAAGCTATCATTGGTGGCTCCCAACCGATCATGGTCCAATTCTGAACCACAATTCTCTTCCTTGGACTTTCACTATCAATTGTTTTCTTCCAGCTTTCTCTATAATGCATATTACACAGCAAGCAGAATGATATTTTTAATTGTTTTTCTTTGTTAGAACATTCTCATGGTATATAATGGTTATATTTATTGTGGGAAATCGGCAAATGTGCATAATACATCTCAATTTTATGTTCTTTCCCTCTTTCACAACTCTCTCCTCATTCCATTTCTTGGCTTCCTTCCCATTTGCAAAAGTTTGGTTTCTCTGTTTCTTATTATCTATCTTTTATTTTGTTCCTTTATTTATTTATGTATTTATTCATTTATACATTGTGTTTGTCACATAACAGAAACTATGGAATATTCATTTGACAGACACATAGATATTTAATAATATGCTCCTTAACACCCATTGGTTTCAGAAGAAATCAAGGAACAAATTATACATTTCCTAGACTCAAATGATAATGTGGTCCAATACACCAGAATCTGTGGGGCACAATGAAAGCAATCCTAAGACAGAAGTTTATTCCTGTGAATACTCAAAATTAGAATAATATTTGTATATATAAGTGGCACTCATTGTCTAAAATTTTTTAATATTGCAGCATCAAATTTGAGATGGAAATTTAACTCTGTAACTCACTTTGTATAAATTCACACTTTATGTGTTTCCTTCCCTGTATCTCTGAATTTAACTCCCACCAATTTTTCTTAAAAATATATAGAAAATTTGCCTTAGAGTATACAGTGGTAAAAGACTGAAGCTTCTGACAGGAGTTTTGTTTAGGTACATTTGAAGAATGTACAACCTTGCCAGCTTTTATTATGGTTCCTAACTCTTTTGTTGATCCTGCAAATCTGTCTTCCCAGCTTTAGTTGCTGCTCATAGATTGGCCCATTACATGCCCAGAGTGTTTTTTGTTGAATCCAGATGACTTTCTCAGCCTCAGTGTCATTGATTGAGACACTACTATCACCCTTCATTTCTACCTGCCCTAAGGATACTATATGGGTTTTGTAGATACCAATGAGATGCCCACAACAACGTATATTTGAGATTTGGAAGCAACCTTATTCCTGAGTTAGATTGTGAATTTTCTCCATTACTGTTGAATTTTTCTAATTTACTGTCTTATTCCTAAAAGAAAAATGGAGAAGGGGCTTGGATTTAGCTCAGTGGCACAGGCACCTGCTTGGAAAGTGCAAAGTCCCAGTACCAAAAAAAATTTAAAAATTTTTTTGAAATGGAGAGATAAAAACAAGTCCATATATCTCTAAAACTCCCTTATGATTGCCACATTTTCTTCACACAATCCTAATATATATATAAAATATATATAATATTATATATATATATATATATATGTTCAGAATATATATATATATATTCTGAACATTTTTTATAATACAAATTATGCATTTGATTCTCCTTCAATTAAATTATTTTAAAGGAAGAAAACTCAAAAAAATACAATTTAAGAATTTCCAAAAAGCAGACAAATGAGAGAATTGATATTCCAAAACGGAAAACATATATAAAATAAATAGCAATAGAAAGGAACTCTTTTTCTGATTCAGGTAGGTATTTGCAAAATCAACTATTTTCTCTATTTTGATCACACAAATATATGACCATCTAGTCTACGCAATGAACTACACATACTTGTAAAACACATTTATTTATACAAAACTAACTTTGTAAAATAGTTCCATTTGTACAGTCTTATCTGGCAAAACTAGGCAAGTTGGGAACGATTTCTCTAAGTATGATGGACTCGCATGTTAATGATACGTGAAAGGCCGACTGACAGCTAATACAGTAAGAACGGATTAAAATGTTGGTTTGTCTAAAGGAAATAATATTAGGAGCCAGAGGCTGTGAGCTTTGTTTTCCTGTTAACAGTTGTGCAGCCACAAATGAATCAGGCAGCTCAGTGCAACCACAGCTCTCCTATATAAGCTGACAAGTTAGGAAAACCAGAAAAGCTGGGTGTTTTGAGAAGTACCAATCAGACCACAAGGTATGCTTAGTTTGGCTCTTCTAAAACAAGATGATTTTTGACATCTATTTTGCAAAACATGTTGATAGTTTCAGTCCCTCTCAAAATACAAGCATTAAGATTAGAATCGTTGTGCCTGACACCCTTATAGAGTGGGCCTGTGCTTTCCAATTCATCCCTGTTATGAGTTGAAAATGTTCCCCCAAAAGCTAGGTTGATGTCCTCATCTCCAGGATCCCAGAATATAAATATCAGAAATACATTTCTAACAAATGTAATCATGTTAAGACCAGGTCATTAGGATGCATCCTAATCCACTGTAACTAATGTCTGCATACCAAAGGGAGAATTTTGACGCAGGGCCGGGGTGGGGGATAGAAAGACAAAAAAGAAAGGAGACGTTACACAAAAGGAAAATATAACATGTGATTGAAGAGAGGCAAGCTGAGGAATGCCAAAGATTGTCACGAGAAAAGAAAAACAGAATCAAGGAAGAATTATCTGGATATTTGGCAGAGAGAACATGGTATTACTGACACCATGATTTCACACATTTTTGCCTCTAGCACTTCAAGATACTGCATTTCTGTATTTTAAGTCATATACCACTCTGTTACAGCAGCACTAAAAATTAACGCAATCCTGGGGACAACCCCCCACCCACCATGTTTGTTAGACTCGTTAGCCACTTTCGTAGCTGTTCTACTTTCTGCAGTCTTTGGAATACTTTGTCTTTTAGATCAGATGAATTTTGTGGCTGCACTTTTCTCTCCTAATTTGTGTTTCCTATTATTGTAAGTTACAAAAAATAATTTTGCAATATACTATCTTAAAATAAGTAGTGAAAATGTATGCAAGGCCTTACAAAACTGAGCTCCTACAGAGTCACAGACCTTGGATAAATCTGAACAAGTAGAGCAATAAAATGGAATGGGCCTGGCCGACAACGGATGCAAGCAGAAGGATAACTTGCTAGGTAACAACGCTGTCTTTGCCTGAGAAGTTTGCCAGAAGAAGCTTAATGATTTTGTAAGGAACCATGTTGTTGATATTCTTAAATCTATGCCAAGCTTTTGGAATATTATGCAGAGATAAGAAAGTAGAAGAATGCTGACAAACTGCTTCAAACTGGACTCCTCCACAAGAGGCAGGATGTGTGCCTTCTTCCCTGTTGCTGCAACATAGCGCCACAGCTCTCGGTGCTACCTGTGCAGAGAGCTTGTGAACATATTGCAAATTCACTAAAGGCTGACTCTTGGGGATGAAATTTAACGTTGCTGGATGAGTGTTTGGTGCTCAATGACTGAAAAATGTTCGAGCACGGAGGAAGGAGTGGTATTATGGGAATAGCATGCAATGAACAGCTAGCAGCTTAGTGGTTCAGTTGTCTCTCTGGCTGCCTCTCACCTGAGTAAGTGGTTTCTCATCTTACCCAACAGTATCTTTACTTGTCTAAGCTATGAATGGAATTTCCATCCTCTCTGCTTCATGGATATCTAAACTAATCAGTTGTTGTAAATTGATTGGAAACCATATAAAATGATCTATGTCATATTTCATATTTTCATTGACTATCTGTTGTTATAATCACTTGATCTTGATGGTCATTATTATTTCACTGAAATTTTCCTGATAGAAAAAAAATTATTAAATTATTTTAAAATTTTTAGATCCAGCAAGAACTACCAAAATGGACTTTCTTCATAGGTGAGTAAAAAGTGATCAAATACATAGCATATATTTTGTGAATGGTCAGCTAAATACAAGTTCTAGTTTTCCTAGTGTTCTGTAGCTTGTTTTTATTTCCAGAATAAATTATTGCATTCATATACAATTTTGATCTCATTGATTTTTTTTTGTGACTAGCAATAAGACATATTAAAATGTGTTATTTGAAACAAAACAATCTAGTTGCTCTTAACCTGTTTTTCAATAGTGGCAGCCTGGGTATCATAGAAAAATTATGCAACGAGCCCCCAAGAAACACTGAGTATGTGTTACACATTCATCACAAATGATAAAATGAGCTGAGCAGTGTGACACGGAGTTACACAGTTTTGGTTTCAGTCTAGATTCCACCCTTTGCAAGCTAGGTCAACTTGGTGGATCATTAATCTCTTAGAGAGTCAAGTTTACACTTGAAATTAATGCATAATTCACAGATTGCACTGAGATCAAGTAAGGCAATGCCAGTGAAAATGTTTTACAAATACAGTGTTCCTGGGGAGATGGAACTCTTGTAAGACTGCCCAGTGAAAACTGAGATAGGCAGATCAACTATTTATTTCTTGGATTGCGGTTGAACAACTGAACTATTAAATGAATTTCTGAATTGATTTTTAATATGTAGTTATTCATCATGTCCACTACTACTCTAGTTCATTTCCTAACATGGCTTCCATAAAGAGCAAAACTATATTTATTTTTAATATTTATCTTTGTTTTCCTTGTCTGTAATCTGACTCATTCTGTGGGCTTTAAGTTTCACTGCTTAATTTTTTGTGAGTATCAGGTAGTGACTTAGCTCTTCTGCCAATTATTGGTAATAATCACGGTAGACATTTTCTGATACAAATAATCTATGAAGCTATAATTGTGTAATGCACATAATAAACAGTCTTTTAGTGTTTAAAAAAAAAACATTCTATAGAGCCAGGACAAACTAACTTAAAGGGAAATTAGGGAAACAATACTTTAGACAATAGACTCAAGAAAAATGAAATTCTGAGGAATTAACCTAAGGAAGGAAGTAAAACATCTATACAAAGAAGAAAAGAAAAAGAAAACTATACTCAAAAAGAAGATTGAAGAGCACATTAGAAAACAGAAAGATATCCTCTGTGAAAATAGAAAGATATCCTCTGTTTCTGGATAGATAGAGTCAATATGTCAAAGTGACCATACTTTCAAACTGTTGTGTAGATTTACTGCACTCCCAATCAAAGTACCAATAATATTCCTCATGGAACTGAATAAAGCAATCCTAAAATTCACATGAAACCAGAAAAGACCTAGAATATCAAAAGCATTTCTGACCGAAAAACGCAAAGCAGGGGAATCTCAATTCTAAATTTCAAATTATACAACATAGATTCTGTAGTAAAAGTGATAGAATTGCCAAAAAACAGACTTGCAGATAAATGGAACATAGTTGAAAATACAAAAATTAATCGAGGCACCTTAAGCTATGTTATCTTTAACAAAGAGGCCGCATTCTTTTTCTGGATGAAAGAGCCCCTTTAACAAATGGTGCTGGGAAAATTGGGTATCCACTTGCGAAAGATTAAACCTAGACCCATAGCTCTCACCACACACTAAACTAAAATCAAAATGGATCAAAGAGCTAAAGACTAAAACAGAAACGCTTAATCTGCTGTAAGACAAAATAGGTAAAACTACTCTTGAAGTTATAGGTATAGAGAAAAACTTTCTGAACAAAAGCTGGTTTGCACGTGAAATAATACTAAGAATCCACAGATGAGAGCATATCAAATTAAAGAGCCTCTATGACTCAGAAGAAACCACTGAGTAAAGAGACAGACTGCAGAATGAGAAAAAATTGTGTCAGCTACTCCTCAGACAAAGGACTAATATCTAGAGTGCATAGAGCACTCAAAAAAAATTAGACCTCTCAAATTTAAAGACCTAATCAAAACATGAGTATCAAAAATGAATAGATACTTCTCAGATGAAGAAATGAAAATAGTCCATAACCACATAGAAAAACATTCAATATTGAGATTCCATCTCACTGCAGAAAGAATGGCTAGCTTCAAGATAAACTTGAATCATTAATCCAAAAATGGATGCACTTGAGATCATGATATTCAGTGACAAAAAGCTTGACTATCACAGTTTCTATTACATGAAAAATTTAATATATAAGTACAGTATAAAATAAAGGCAGATATTAGGAAATGAGAGAGACAGAGAGAAAAGTTACAGTGATAGTTTGGCATGAGTACGCTTCTGTTCACAAAAGACTTGGTTTACAAATAGAAGTGTTTGGCAAAAACTTTTGCATCAGTTTGAGAAATTCACAGCTGGTGATGAAAAGAACCACAAGATAGTGGCTGTCTTCCCTGCATGAGCATGAACATGGGCTTCTTCCCAAGAATTGTCAAACTAAGTTTGGGAAGCCAGGCAGCACTTTATTTTGTAATGTAGTACCGACAATGTATCTAAAAATGTACTTTGACTTAGTACAATTGCCTTATGCATTCTTTAATTTTTTGCCTGTTAGTCTGGTTTTTAGTGTGTAAATATGATAATTAACTTTATAAGGTGATAATTAGCTTTATAAAGGAATCCGAGGCTGGCAAAATGAAAGCGGGGAAGGGGAAGCACTAATCATAATGTACTATGTACCAATTCCCTACAATGAATGTGAACATTATGCACTGCAATTATGTACTAATAAAAGTTGAAAACTAAATAAGAATAAAAACCCTGACTTTCGCATATACATGTCACAGTTCTTTTTGACTCTGATAGCAAAAATACTATAAACTTACTGCTTTATAAACAACAGTGCATCGTGGTTCTGGAGGTGAGATGTGCATGATAGAGGCTAACACAATATTAGTGTCTGGTGAAAATTGGACTCTCACAGCCAGTACATTCCCACTGCAGGCTCACACAGTGGAGTGGGCAAGGTGGCACCCAGTGGTCTCTTTTGTAAAACACTAAATGGCACCCAAATGCCCTACCATCTCATGCCCTAACTTTGGGAGTCAAAATTGTAACATAAGAATTTGGGGTAGCACACAAAAATTCAGACTATAGTATATAGATATGGTAATATATAGGGTTTAAATATGTTTCTCAGAGTTATACACCTTGGAACTAGCAACCTAGAAATTCCAACTCAGGTCCCTATCCCTAAAAGACCTGGTCCTCCACAGCAAAGAGGCTTTGCCTCAAACAGGAAGTAATAATTGACATCAGGTGCATAATCTATAACTGTCACTGACTATGGCTAAGATGATTTTTCCCATGGTAGAGTTTTATCACTTACATTCCTGTACTGTAGAAGTTCTAATTGGCTCTGTGAGATCAACTTGGCAGCCTGTACATTCAATAAAACACTTTGCAGTCAGTCCATCAAAGATGTCTCTCATTCTTTCCAAGTGTAGGAACATTCTTTTTAAAGAAATGCTTTCTTGTAAACATATTACTACGGTCCTTTCTAAAATAGTGCAGAATGTAAGGTGAACATTCACCCTGGTTTGCCCAGTCTGGAAGGGGTTAGTCATTTCAGTGAGTCTTTCACAGCTAAAATCAGAAAAAAGTTCTGGGGAAAGTAGAGTGAGTTGGTTACTTCAGATAAAAGATAATTTCTATTTTATGGATGAAGAAACCAGTATAAAATTGTGTCATGTATGGGGCTGAACCAGAGCTTGCATTGCCAGTCTCATTTTCACATTCAAAGTCCAGTGTACAATCCACCACACAATTAGGAGTGATACACTTCAGTACATTGAGGAAATATAGAGGCTAATTGGCTTAGTTACAGGGTAATGTAGACTGGAACACCCATCTAGGTTTTAAAGCCAGAACAAGTATGCATATTTAAATGTGTTCTAAATCTAATGTTCTACACTCTGTCTAATAGTTAACACAGAATGAATTTGTCAGTTCACTAATTGTCTTTGAATTCAAAATACTTGCTTTGCCATTACATTATAAAAGTAATTTTACTTGCTGTCAATAAAATAGATCCTTTAAGAACTTGCTAGTGAAAGATATTTTTATACAATCTCTTGACTTTGGTGGCTATGCAGATATGTGCCTTGGGACTGTCCTGAGATTTTACTGATACTATTTAAATTTTAGATGAAGAATGCCAAATGGCCTGGCAAGCATGAGTTCCTGAGTTAGATCCCCAGCACAAAAGAAAAGAAAAGACAAGGAAAATACCAAAGTGAACATGACAAAATGGGCAATAAAATGTTAGATAGTTTAAAATGCAAAATTAAAACTCAGAGTACAAACTGGACATGTGCGAAACTGTCGTGACATGACAGAAATAGTCAACTAAGAATGTGATCAATACTGAGAAGATCCACACTTGAATATCTGCATAAGAGCAAGACAGAAAGCAGAAAAAAAGAGTAAACTTGACTTTAGGGTAATGCCAGGTAAGGGAAATGGCAAGACTTAGATTTAATATTTTTTATTTAAAAATATTTAATTAACAACTACAAATTTTATACACTCAAAATATGCATGATGGTTTGATGAATAAATATATTGTGAAATGAGTACACTGTCAAATTGACTAACAGTCAGCACTGCCAACAGCCTGCAAGTGTGTGTGTGTGTGTGAGAGAGAGAGAGAGAGAGTGAGAGAGAGGAAGACAGTGGAAATTTGCTACAGGATATCTCAAGGAATAAAATCAGTATTTGTAGTGTTATGTACACCTCTGTATTCACTGAAGGACTATTAACAATTACCAAAATATGAAAAGAACCTAAGTGCCTATCAGTACATGTATAAATAAATGAATTGTGACCATTGTGTGTGTGTGTGTGTGTGTGTGTGTAGGTTCACCTTTATAAAGAAGGAAACCTTGCTATTTGTAATAACATGAATGAAACTAAAGTATTTTTCTTCTTAAAAAGAAAACAAGAATATATAACTAGGTTGCAACCACAATCCACATTTTCAAAGAAGTGAGGAAACAGTGGATGGAAAATTGTTCATGTATGTCAAAGAGATTTAAAAGAGTAATGGCCTTTATTTGTCCTAGTACTGAAAGAAAGAAATGATTAATTATTCTTATTCACTTCTCAGTTCCCATGAATGAATATGAAGAGATCACACAAAGGCTGTATGCATTTCTGAGTCTTAAGTAACTTTAGTCAAGAGTGAAGATGACATTCTCCATAATTTGTATGGATGATCACAGAGCGGCTGTACAGGACCCAAGCCATGGTAGCAGGGATGCACAAGAGAACAGAACAAGTGTGTGTCTCTAACTCAGCATGTCTAAGTCACTATGCAATTAACAGGGAAGACAAGCAAAAGAATAGCAGGAAGAAGAAACTGACTCAATTTCTTTTCCCAACCATAACAACAAAAAACACACCTGTGAACAGATGTTGTCTTCTTCATTTGCAATCTTCCTGCAAACAGTTATTTAGTTTTTTTCCACTGAACTTTCATAGCCACACGAGTCTCAGGAAGAATTCTGTAAACATGGTCCTAGTGTTGAAACCTAGCGGATACAGGCCCAGATCAACCTAGAGGATGCTGAGATTATGTTCAGTCTATTCACACTGAAAATGACAATTGTCTCTAGAGGTTTTATGCATGGAGAATAAAATGGCTAAAACATGATGTCCCTTTACCAACACACTCAGCAATATAAAGGATTTCAAATTTGCCCAAAAAACATGCTTTATGCCCTGACCTGTCTTTCTCTCAGAAGACATCCTGTCCCTAAAACTCCCCCAGGAATATCATTATTTGATATTGTTTAATTAAATATGTCAACAAAGCATAGCCAAGTTTGAAGAAACTAAAATGATTTTCAAAAAGAATGAATAAAATAAAATTATTTTCAGCAATGCCAAACTCATGTAACTCAGAATCTGCTAGTGCAGATCAACCAGAGGAATAAATGAATGAAGTTGTTTGTTTTATGCACCAGGGACAGGATCAGTGGCTATTTTAGCCAGAATTCAAAATCAAGAAACTCTTTCACTCTGCCTTACACTGAGAACACTTGTTTATTGTGGTGAATACAGAAAAGTTCTTTCGCAAGTTCCATTCCATTATTCATGAACATCTCTAAGTCTTTGAGGGTCAGGCGATGTCCAAAGTAAAGTAGCTGAACAAACATTAGGGTCAGGATGCTCTGAGAGACTTTGCTCATTTTTCCCAACTACTGATACCCTGGATTTCTGTTATTTTGACCTGATTGGGCAAGCACGAGAGTTTTCATCCAATTTAAAGTTGTGAAAGTTTTATTTTCACTTCTACCTAAGGCAAAGCCTTTGACTGTACCCAAAGAACAGCCAAGAAATTACGCTACTGAGAAACCTGCCACTTTTTAAACTTCCATACTACTAAGCAAGGAAGAGAGGATAATATTATTAACAGTCACTGTTCATTTGTTCCTTAATTGAATAATTTTATATCTGGTGTTAGTTATAACACTAAGCACTAAGGTTGCAGCATTAAATAAACAAATTATTCCTTTCATGGTTTTTGCATTCTTTTGTAGAGAGACAAAGGACCAGTAACTCATGATATTTCTCCATAGTAAACAATATGGAGAAATCTTAAGGTGAGTAAGACTTAAGCAAAAAAGAAATGTCCAACATTATTGAGTTTAATATAGTTTCAATATCAAATTAAATAGATGGTCTATTCATATATTATATATGATAAATTACAGACTATCTGATTGTAGAAAGCAGTAATAACTTGTAACTGATAATTTAATTATTAATTCACAGAACTTTAACTATAATTTCTGGGGTTTTTTATTACACCCCTGTCCAGAATTAGGTTGGATTTTTAATGTATTGTTAGTACATTTGTTTGACACTGGCGATTGCACTTAGTACCAAATGCACTGGGCTGTATCTCCAGTCCTGTGTTTCTTTCAATGAAAATTGTCTTCAAAATGTAATTCCATTAATGGACTCAAACTTTGTCTCTACTGTGATTTACCAAAGGCTAATATTACCCAGCGAACAGTGTCTGGGAAGCATATTAGATGCTCACTTCTCTCACTAACTATAAAAGGAAATAAATAATAGTTTTATTTAGCAAGAATGAGTTAGAATATCTTTTTTTTTTCAGAGACAAGGTTTCACTGTGCATTTCAGGTTGGACTGGAATTTGCTTTGTAGCCCAGGCTTCCCTCAAATTCAACAGCAATCAATCCTCCTGCCTCAGCCACGCAAGTGCTGGGATTACAGGCATGTGCCACCACACACCAGGACAGAAAAATCTCTCCTCTAACCAAATCAAACACAACAATAACAGAAATGACTAGTAGAAATGAGCACACAGTCATTGTTTTTTACAGCTAACAATTTATAAGGGTGTCTTGTCTCTTGTCAGTTATATACTTTAATATCAACAAAAGCTTTCTTGAAGAATTTAAATTGTACAAGGCTGCAATGGTGCCCAGCTATTCTTTGGCAACTTCTATTGAGGGTGTGGGTAGGGGATGTCTGCATCTCTCTCTCTCAGAATCGCCAGGCTCCTTTGGGCACACTGCATCAATCAACTTTTACTCACCAAGAACACTGAGGCACTTAAGTTCAGGCTCTACTTTCTCACTCAGATGTGTTCATTTTCTTTCTCCTTAGTTATTCTGAGAAAACCTCGGAAAATCTGCATGCTTCCTGACAACTGATGGCAAGGACCCCTGACCCTTCCTACCCTGGCATTGTTCTGGCAGGTGTCCAGCGTTTTGAATCTCTGTCTTTGCCACTCTCATGACAAAAAGATACTTTCAGTGAGCTGCCACGATGAGAAGGAGCTGACAAATTAATATTTAAATGCCAGTTCTGCCCAGAGGAATGCCAAATGCAGCTCACCACCCTCACTTTGGCACTAGCTTTGGTGCAGTGAGATTGTCATTTTGTAAGGTCCAAACTGAGCCCAATTTCATTTGTTTCATGTTGAAAGATAATTAATACAGCAAAATTTGTCATGATTTCTATGAATCTGTAAGCATGGAAAACACTTATCAGTTAAATTATATGATATTTCCTTCTAAGCCTCAAATTGTCTCATGTTCACTATCAGTACCCAACTCCTTCCTTTAGCCTCTGACAACCACTGAATCAATTTTTGCCCCAATCACTATGCCCTTTCTGAAGTGCCATATGAATAAAATTATACAGTGTAAAATAATTCAGGTCATTTTAGTCGTCTTATTAACCCAGGATAGCGGCTTCTCACTGAATAGAATATTAAGTCCTCATCACAGCTGAAAGTCCCTACAATGTTTCAGGTAGAATTAGATTCCCTAAGAATACACAGTGAAGGGCTGGCACCTGTGAAAGTGATCCTACCTGGGAATAGGTTGTTTGGATATGGAACTCAGATGTCACGTAAGATGAGAGAGGCCCTGACTCCAATATGATGGATATCATATAAACAGAGAAGGCGCATGGAGGACACCATGTAAAGAGACAGAAGCGCACAGAAGACAGCAGCAGGGCTGGAAGCTAGGCATCTACAAGTCCAACAGTGGCTAGAATAATGAGACAACGTGGTGAATGAGGGGAGACAGCACGGTCCTGCAGATATTGTAATATCCAATTTCTAGCTCCCCAAAAATGGGAGAGAACACTCTTCTCTTTTAAGTCACTAATACAGAACTTTGTTACAGAATCCGCAAGAAGCTAATGCACCTGCCCGTCTGCCTAATCCCATCTTACCCTATCCTTTCTTACTGTGGATTCCTCATTTGCTTCAGCTTTCTTCAGCTCTTCACATGAATGGTATCTTTTTGTCTTTAGAACCTACACAGGAATTCTTTCTGCATCCCAAGACTCTATTGCTTGGTTTAAATCCTACCCATCCATCAGGGTTCAGCTGCAATACCATTTTCTGTTAGCATTTCTTGATCCTCTAATATAAATTAGAATTATTTGCAGTGCTCCCTGAACTTTTCCTTCAGTGCACTTATTTCCACTTGTAATTAAATGTCTGTTGACTGCTTTATTTACTATTTGTCCTTCACAATAAATCATAAACTGCCAAGTCCTGGTCCATTTAATTTTGCTCCTTATTGTCTGTCATGTGAGTTTACTTACACACACACTCGCACACACACACACACACACACTCACATTTATTTCTGAAAAGAAAATATCCAAGAATTGAAGAAAGGATGATTCTCGCCACTCTGTTACTTCAATTGTCAATTCACATTAATTCCGACATTAAAGTGCTCTTTATTTCTATAGCCCTGATATAAACAAAAAAGTCACTAGACTACCATAATATTGGTAAGATAAAATGGATTATATTGAAAATTTATACAAAGCCTAGAGAAATGTAAGGTTTTTATACCCATTGATAGTGGGTTGATAAGGTGTAGCTATAAAAAATCTAAAGTTATCTCTTCTGTAGCTCTCAAATATGTTCTTAACCTCTATGCCCAAGATTCTGCTTCAAGATGCACTCCAGAGGAATTCTTGTATATGATAATACCATGGTTCAAATAAAGAAACATAAACTTCTACACTGATTTACCAAGTTCAGTCTTTTAATGCCCTTGGTCTGTAGCAAAGAATTATAATTAGTTTCTATGTGAGTGATCAGTAAGAAAAATATTCTTTCACAAATGTCCTCCCCTTACATGCAATTTCTACATGCCTTGTTTATGTAATGATTTGGGACATTCATAACTACATCATAATCATAGAATATTTTGAATGAAAGCTTTCTAGATTCCCTCATAAAGGTTTGTTTGCATCGATACAGTTAATTGAAAAGTTTGAAAGAAAATCAGCTATTTCTTTTTCTACAACTTCATGGTGCTAGTAGAGTGCTGAGTACAATGTATGTCTTAGATAATTCATGCTAGCTTGCATTAATACTCACTTCTGTTATCTTAGTTCACAGGAATGTTTTCCTGAGCACTTGCACTTTTGTTTTATGGTCTTACAATTTTATAGTATACATATATATAACTGAACTGACAGCATTCATCTCTCAGAATGTGAGCAATGTCTAAATGTATATATAGTCATCATATGTAGAAGAACACTATCAAAATGGAGTTTAAAAAGTCATACATTTATATCTCTTTTTTTCTTGCTGGTTATACAAATGTTTATTTTTTTATTAAGTTTATTGGCACAATTTATATATACTCAATGATTATGTTAATCATAGGGAATTTGTATCTGCAAATGGTATATTATGATTCCTTTTTTCCTATTACTCTCCCTTCCCTTCAACCCCTTTCCCTCCTTATGTATAAAATTTTGGTTCCATTTTATCCTTTCTTCTCACTTTTTAAATTTTCGCTTGCCTTCCTTTCTGTTCCCTAGTTCCTTTTTCCTATTGAATAAAGTCTTCCTGTTTCACAATATCTATTACACATGTTGACATATTATATATATATATATATATATATATATATATATTATATATGTATGCACACTTTTTTTACTTTAAAAAGAAGAAAACCAAACAAAACAAAACAAATCAATCAAATAAAACCAATCAAAACAAAACCATGAAAGTGATATAGGACTTCAAAACAAGGTATTAGAAATTCAACAACGGCTACAAAACTGCTTGTTGTTATCTTCAAAACAGCTGCCCATACCATCAGACATAATAAAATAAAGCAAAGCAGAACAGAATAAAACCAATCAAAAGAAAACAATGAAAGTAATTTAAAACAGTACTTCAAAACAAGATAATTGGAACTTAACAATGGATACTATATCTTGTTATCTTTGAAATAGCTGCCCGTGTCATCAGATATAATAAAATCAAAACAAAACACAATAAAACCAAACCAAACAAAACAATGAAGATGACACAGGAATTTCAAGTAAGATAATAACAAACAATGGCTACCACCTTCACAAGGAAATGTCCCATATCTGCCATATTGTACATTTTTATCCTCTAAATAGGTGTTTAGACTACTGGCTTTAGGCCTGCAAAGTCAATCAAACAATAAATGCATTGAGTTGTTTTTTTTTTTTTTACTTCAGTAGCTATCATCTCAGCCTGTGTTTCTCGAAATCAGCCTGTTGCTTATGGAGATGAGGCGGGGGACTCAGCACTTCTCTTCTTCCAGGCCATAGCTGGCTCACAGGAAGGGGTTAGCTTCTTCTTGGTTCTCTTCTTGTCCTGGTTTATGTATTTTTAAGGAAAGTAAACTAATCTGAGGTGAGGCACTGGTGCCCTGGAAGTACCTTAGCTATAGGTGAGCAAGGATATTTGTACTTTAGGAAAAGCCCATCAGGATCTGTGTGCTCTATTGCTAGGGGTGATATGTGTAGGCCTATGTGTGTTATTAGGGCATGTGCCAGGACCAAGAAAAAAAAGATCCCAGATATAACAGTAAAAACCCCTTCCATCACAGATCAAATTGACTTATTACCTCGGTATAACCTGTCAACGGTCCATCTGATCTGCCTTTAGTCTAAAACAATGGACATTTCAAGTGTTGGAAGATTGCACTAGATAAACAAAAGAACAGTGGAGATTTTCTGTTGTGACTTTAAAACCAAAATGAGCATGTTGTTCCCATTAGCAACTTAATGATCTAGGAAAATATATTTTAGAAGCCATAAATATCTCAGAATTCCAAAATGGAAAGATAATAAACCACAGGAGACTCAGAAAGTCCTACACGCTCCTTGGGTCAGAAGTGAGTGCCAGTAAATGTCCTCATCAGGAATTCTTGTGCCTAATATGTAGGTATGCAAAAATCTACATGGAAAGTGATGAACACAAGGTTAAATATTCTAACTCTATCTCTAATTATATGGAGCCTACAATGCATTTTCAGTGATTGAAAATAACATAAATAGAAGAAAGAAGATCCAAAAAAGGCATAAAATTGCAACTATAGTAATAGAAGTATGTAAGATAAAATTATTAATTACAAAATAGAAACACAAAGTAAAGATATGACAATGAAATAGCATATTTTGGGAAAGCCTCCCTAGAGAATCGTTTATCGACTGGACAGAGTAACATTCTAAGCCAAGCAATTCCAGGGTCCGTAGATACAAGGGACTTACAAATGGTGACGAGATTAAAAATAGACTTGGAAGATTATGCTTAAAAAACTATGTGTATGTCAAACATGGCTATTTAGACTTCATATTACCAATCAATAAAAAATTTTGAAGTTACTTAAAGATGCTTTAGTTCACCTTTAACCTAGAACTGAGAGAGTCCTAATTTTTCTTATTGAAAAATTTGTAATTATTTTGGAGTCCTCATTTTAAAGAGAAGAGATAGGTGACCAGCAGAGCAGGAACAGAAATTATAATTTATTATTTTAAAAAACACAGGAATAGCTACTTTGTGTGCTTCTATTCAGAAGTACCTTCCTTAACATCTTTCCTTGGTAAAGTAGATAATCAATCTAGAAAGTCAAACTTTACCCATGTCTATTTTTTTTTCTTTTTTGGTACTTAGAATCTAACTCAGGACCTTGCAACAGCCAGACAGGCAAAGTGACACTGAGCTATATACCCAGCCCCTCTTATGTCTATTATTAACTAAGGCTGGATAGTGTCACATTGGTTTCCTTAACATTCTGTGTAAAATTATATATATAACATTTTTCAGAAGGTAACACAAGTATATAACTGAGATGAATTATTTTTACATTCTGTAGATGTGTAAGTACACAGCTGAAAGCAGGAAGAGTAAACTGGAGCATCTTTTCACAACTGATAGAAGCAAGTTAACTTTTAGGCAATAATACACATTTTTCCACGAAATATCTACCTTCAAACTATGGACCTTAAGGTGTAATAAACTTTTGTTCCTTTTTGCAACAATATAGACAATATGTTACCAAAATATTCCAGAGATGATTCTAACTCCCTGAAAATATTAATTTACTTAATCCTCTCAGCCGACTTCTAAGACACAGACTTCTAATTCTCAGATACTGTTGTAGTCATGGGTTGTGAAGAAAACAATTACAATCAGGACACAGAATTTATAATACTATTTTAGGATGGTCACACAGAGTTAAACCCAAACAAGTGTAGCAAATCTGTCCACAATATTAAAGACCCAGAATATTCAGCCAAGAGCCTGGATCCCACAGCAATGTCCTGCATGAGTCCAGCTGAAGACCTAGAGCCCATGACAATGCTTCGCACGAGTCCAGCTGGAGGTCTAGAGCCCATGAGAAGGACTCACACAAGTCTGTTTTATGGATCTGCCAGGAAAGCCCAAAGGTCAGTGGTAGAAGCTAGAAAGCCCATGCCAGGATAAAGATTGTGGGTTCTACCCTGGAGCTGAAAAGTCAAGCTCAAAATAAGAACCAGGGCTGCCCTGAAAAGTACCACAGCCATCCTCAGTGACAAGGAGGTCTCCTCTGACAATAAGAACAGTTAGGTACATGACAGAAAGCCAGCATGACAAGCTTCTCCTAGAGATTAAACAGCACACATCTTCCCCTCCAGAGCCAGGAAGTGATGCTCAATGCAAGGACCAAAGCTCCCCCAAAGTGAACCACAGTCACTCTCACTGACAAGGTCCCAAGCTCCTCTGATAATAAAGGCCAAATTAATATTGGGGAAGCTAGTCATGACGAGCTCCTCTGGAGAACCAACAGCTCGAAACAGCAACACTTAGGAGAACCCACAACTCCTAACTCTTTTTCTTCACATCTATATTTATGCTGGCAACTTTCCTCAGGTGGGCCATTTACACTCAGCACCATGCTGATTTAATTGAGCTGGTGTTAAGTTGACCACCAGGTTTTAATCTGTAACAATCCACTCCTGGTCAACTTGATAACCATACATTTCCTTAAACCTGTTTTTGGTGGCAGATTTGTAAAAAGTGAATATGTCTTTGACTAGTCATATTTACATTAATACAATAATTACATAAATACAAGTCTTTTTATGATTATTCCTGCACCAAAATCAAAATATTCAAAGAGTGATTAAGGTTCAACATTAAAACACAATATGTTAATTCATCTGGTTACAAACCTATAAAAACAACCTTAAAATCAAACTAAAAGAACAATTGCAATCACAGTTCTTGCTTGCCATTAACTTTTAACATGACATGGAAGACTAAAAAACAAGGATCTCCTGCAAGTCAAAACTACTCCTTCCTTCAGGTCAAAGACTTCTGTTCATTTTTCCATTGTCCTGTTCTCTGTTTCACCTTTGCAACCCACAGTTCCACAAAAACCTTCTTTCTGGCCAAATGTTTTAAAATTACCCTACTGGCTCCTTGATCTAAATTTCCACATAGATCTACTCACAAGCTCTCAGAAGTAACTGTGCTACCATCCCAACAGTAGACTGCAGTGGAATTTTTCTGCCACCCAGGTAATATCTCTAAACACAAGCAAAATGCAGACCAATTTTTAGTCAAAGTACAATGCACTACCTGGACTCCTATAGCAGATGCAGTCCTTTTCAAAGGAAGCCTCCTGAGCTTAATTTTAACTGGCAGCATTTCCACCAGTACTCTGATTTTCCAGCTCTGCCTAGAGTCTCCAATAGAGTTTACAGGATACAGGAGCTGTCTGTTCAGTCTCTCAAACACTTTCCAAATTAATTTCCAAGGCTCTTAAGCAAAATGTCCAGCCAACATAACAGTAATGACCCCCACTCTCTTGGTACCAATTTCTGTCTTGATTACTTTTCTCTTGTTGCAGAGACAAATTACCTGACACCAAAAACTAGGGAAGGAAAGGTTTACTTCTTACAGGTTTGGGAGGTTTCAGTCCATATTCAGCTGACTGCAAGACAGGGTGGTGTGAGGGGCAGCTGTTCATGGAGGCTGCAAAAGGCAAAAGTGAAAGGGCAAAGGGAGGGAGAATACACACCTTCTTCCCTCCTTTATAGTGTATGCCGGCTCCACTCCTAGGAGGGTGCAGCACTCAAACCACCAATCCCAGCAAAGGACAATAAATCAATCACAAATGCAAGATTCAGCTGTCTTGATGACTACATGAGGCTTGGGGGGCCACCTAGACACAAACCATAACAGATAACTTTGAAAGTTAAGGTACAGAGAGATCACATAGCAAGCAATTAGAAATTCAGGCATTCAGACCTCAGTAGCCTCCTGCCACAGCCTGTGAACTTAGCTTATCACTGCACTGCACTTCATGTTATCCTCAATTCAGTGGGTGCATTTAAAACTTGTTTATACTCTTTTAGTGGGGATGAAATAGCTTCCTCTTTTGTTTACAGAATGATTATTCTTTGTTTTTTATAATTAGAGCAGCTACCTTGCTGGTTGTTAGTACTTACAACATAGAAAATAGCAAGTACTTTGCAAACAAATGCATACATTATGCCAAATATCTCTCTTTCCCATAACTGACCCAACTCTGATGCAAGACATTTATATCTCAACTAGTTAATAAATGTCACATCTGACATAACATCAAACATAGAGTTATTCCTGTCATTTGCCATCTTTTTATTGTAAAAAGGATGAATTGCTTTTTGTTATTCATAGACCAAAAATCCAGAAAGAAAGAAGACAATTTTCCTAATTTCAAAGTTGCTGTCACCAGCACTGTCTTATCCTACATCAGGGAGCTCCAAGCAGAGTATGCTACTGTTAGTGCTCTAGGAAGGTATTTGACCTTGGGAAAACTTAGTGTTGGTAAGTACCAAAGGGATTAGCAAATGCTCCATTTTCCAACTCTGTCTTCAATTAGTTTGATGAGCAATTAAAATGCTAATTAAAAAACAATCCAAACTTTAGTACTCAGAAGGTTACAAAAATGCACTCATATGTCATACTATACAGATAACTAATAAGGTCACCAACAAAGAACATTTAAAAAAAGGAGTTAAATCATCACAACAATTTTAATGTTATGGCACTTTTATGTGGTCACGATGATGATACACACTACCAAATTAGCAATTATAAATTAACTTATTAATTTGTAACAACTTTCTCTTAGGAAAACAATTATTTTATTTAAAACAAATAATCACAAGACAATAGGCATTTTGTGTAAAGACAGAGTAATGCTTAAATCAGTCAAATTCTGCATAGTTAGTTAAAAGATTGATAATTCAACTTACATGTCACTGAGGGGTGTGGAATTTTCACATCTGCTATTTAAATATCTCTATGTTGAGCTCTTTATTATTTATTCCAAACTGAAATATTTTGAATTATTTAGTTTTGCTCAATGCAGCCCTTTCATTTAAGGTGATATTCTTAGTCTAAGGTGCATAAAAATTAAATTATGAACTTAAAACCCAAGTCAACAGAACAAAGTGAATAATAAGAATCTTCATCTATAAGGTAGCCTGTGTGAGGAAATAACTTTCCTAGACACTGTGATATGCCCAGGACTAGAATTCTTAGTGACCACAAGAGTTTCTCTGGATCGAACAAAACTATTTGACATTTTTAAAGAAAAAAAAAAAAACCTATTTTAACCAAATGTAATCTTTCTTAGAAACACCATTCTTTAAACTGAATTATCCTGGGTATTGGGGAAAAAACAAGCTATATTTTGTGACTGAAATATTGATATTTAAATGTTTTCTAAATAGCTTGGTTACTGATTCCAGCATACGCAGATAAATAAATAACAATCCAATTATTTTAATAGAACTCTATAAACATGGAAAGGAAGTGGGCCCAAGCTCTTGAAAAGAGTCTCATTCCTCCAAATGAGACAGTTGAAAATGGGTATCATGCCTACATTTCTTCACATACTCTCTTCAGAGGAATGGTTGCTCAAACTCCCTTTGTTCTTTCTTTTCCGGAAAGCATTTCCTTTACAGTACTATCACAAATTTACTTTCACCTGTCTCCATAACTCTGCATATTTAAGTCCGCCCCGCATCATGTTCTCATCACCCTCTCTAAAACAGAAAAAAAAAAAAAACATTTTAGTGTTTGAAATGCATACAATTCCATGGCTTCGCAATAAGACCGAGCTTGAACTCTTCACCATTCTATTTAGTCTTTTTTTCATAAAACTTCAATTCCTTGAGCCTCCTTCTCCATCACATGCTGAAATGGTCAGCATAGATCCTGAAAATCTATTCAGAGGGGTAAACTTCCCTTCAACTTTAAATGTCTTTTTCCTTTTCTCTGAGTACATGTATTTTACATGATCTTTTGAGCAGAAACATTATTTTCATATAAATAAATTCATCTTAACACCTACTCTGATGTGACTATAGAAGATTTGGAAAAGACATAAGTATGAGAAATTTTCTGATTTATTAAATTATAAGCCTTAGCATCACAAACAAGCACATGCACGTACATATATGTGTGTGTAGCTGTGTGTTTGCTTGCTTTTATGAAATCACAGCTAAGAACTTTTTTAACATGAACTTTCTGTTTCATGTAAGAGATTTTAACCAAGAAATTATTTGCAAAATTGATATGAAAGCTTATTTTGGATAGCTAGGAAGTGGTCCAAACCCATCAATTACATTAAAATTGAACAGCTAGGCATAGAAAGCAGTAGGTTTTATTCATAGTTGCGTATTTGTAAGCCATGGGGTAGAGGTCCCAGATTCAAATGCATATTGAGCATGCATCTTTAGTACATGAAGTCTGTATCGAGGATGTGTCTATTCAGACAATATATAGAGAGTAACTTTGAAGACATATATTTACAAATCCTAATGATCAAATAATTTAACAGTAGCATACATTATACTGGATCATTCACTGCCATATTTAAATTCGGTAAAAGCTTTTACCAGCAAATCATAACAACAAGTATTTATTAAATATTTTCTCTTTCTAGAACATGGATAATGACTAGGGACTAAAAAACAAGTCAGACTGGTTTATGTATTTCACAAGTTTATAAGTGGTTTGGAAGACCATAGTAAACATTTAGTTGCAACATAGACGATGTACTATTCTGGAAAAATATAACTGTTACTGAGGCGATCTGGAAATGATGGTTAATCATGCAACATAACATAGGTAGAGATAAAACAGTCTCCTAGAAGAGAAGATGCTTAAGAATTGAGAGAACAAGAAAGAGCTTACCAATTTATGAGAAACAGAGTACAAAACAGTTCAAAATAAACAATACCAGGAAGAATGTCACCTGGTACAAATTTTTAGCAGCTCCCATACCTCTCTTGTACATTGCTGGACACTATAAATAATATAAAATATTATAGTGTAAAATATTGTAAAATTTGTAAAGTTATTGCATAATTAATTTTGGCAATAAATAGTGTTAACTCAAAATATAGAAAGCCCAGAAGTGAAAAAGGTAGAGCCGAGAAGACAACAATAAGACGCACTTTTTTATACACTTCCAGGTTATTTTATTTTGCATGCACAGCTGTGTGAGATGCTATTTCTCAAGAGATCGGAGCTAAAATATCATACCTAAGGGAGAAACTAGGAGAGTAATTCTGTGCAAGCAGCTCAAATGATAGCCTCAAGGCTTCTGAAATGTTGCACTGATCATGTTTGAGCCTGTATCATAACCCTCGATTCCGCCATCAGAGATGACACTCCTTTCAGTGTATCAAGTCTAGAAAGAATCATGAAAGGGACCTTCTCACGACACTGGACACACTGTGTAAATCACTCCACCGAAAGTCACAGAACATGCCAATGGACAATCCTCACTCCTTTCTAGCCATCAAACAACACAACAAACGTTAAGAAAATATGGATTGAGTAGCTAAATCATGAGCCCCATGAGGAAGATTTTTCAAATAGTAGTGCTTTTTTCTACGGTTACCTGTGATTTGCAAAGGTTCATTTCTTCCTTAAATCATGCATGAGAATACTAAACATGACTGGTATCAGAATATGACACAGATAAAGTGTATATCTAACTCTGTGGCATCATTTGCATATGGACACAGAGTTAAATATATGCAGTTACATATTTTTATATACACTTATGAACATTTATTTTATAGGAGGCCACCTATTAGGTTTAAACTCACTTAGATGCATTTGCATTCTTAAGACATTTTTGCATTTGAAAGCCCTATACCTTTCTTTTTCTTCTTTGTCTATTTTACTTTAATTAGGCCTGCTAAAGAAAGAATAAGACACATTAGTGCAAATTACCAACGCACAACTTTTCCAAGGAAATGTTCACAAGTAACTTTTTAGAAAAAATCATTATATTATTTTTTGTAAGATCCTTCAAGTGCAACACTTCTCTACCTGAAATCAATGCCATTGAAAATGAATTGTAGGTATTTGTCCAGTTGAACTGAAAAAGTCAAGTTCAAGCTTTGGTTCATAGTTACTACAAAAGGTAGTACACTGTGCTCACTGAATAACAATTATCACCCTTTCGCTTGCTATTTGGAATGAACATATTTTGGGCTATGATCATGTAATTACATTTCTGCCTTACAAGTACTAGTGTATCACCTAGGGTATGGTGGACACTCATATTTTAGTTAAATAAAAAGTAAAATACTGGATGTTCTACATATTACAGAGGACTACATTTGCATCCTTTAATCTGTAAAACACAAACTGAGATTACTATTTAAACATGAACATGAGCCACTTTTTAGAGGCTCAGCTTTCACATAACTTTACAAGACTATTCAGCTAAACAAATCCTAGATTTAACATTGTCACGCAGATCCTTTGAGTGCAGTACACTATATACTAAAAGAGCTTGTCACAAAATTAACCATTCTAAATCTTTTTTTAAAAATCTGTGTGAGCCCATTAACACTACATTCTGGGCTCTCACTAAATGCAATGGGTAAAAAAGAGAAAGCTAATTCTAGGCAAAACTGGAATTCTGATATGGAGTAACTTTTGATACACACTCCTGTTTGGAAGTCCAGTAATCTGTGGAGCTAAATTCCAGGAAAAATAGCAGAAGTTGTGCTGCTATTCAGATCTATAGACACCAGTCTGACTATGGAACTATTCCAGAAGCCATTTCCATGCACCAGTAGTACAAGAGGGCTGTGCCATCATCAATTCGGTTATGAAAGAACATTGAACACTCATTTGTTAAAAATGAGGAAATGGTAAAAACGAGGACTTATGATTTCAGAAAATCTTTTTGGCAAAATGGTTCAAGAGTTAGGAAGGTTTTCTGATAGTCTGATGGGCTTTAGGTCAGGGCAAAGAACCAAGCAGGAGACAGATACAATTTCAAACAATTATGGGGTGTAATACACCAAATGGGAGTTTGGGGAAAACTACAGCTTTGTTTGTTTGTTTGTTTGTTTTTCTGGGTTTTAGTACTAGGAATCAAACTAACAACATCATACTTTCCAGGCAGGCACTGTGCTTCTGAGCTAAATCCCAGCCTGAAAAGTACAGTTTGATGGCCATGTGAGAACCTAGGAGTTGACTCCAGACTTAGTACCAAGTCTTCTGAGATGCATTAATTCCACACCTACTAAAGGAGTAGGACAGATCAATTTTGTGCTTACTTGGTCAAAACGATTTGGAACTGAATCGTAATAGGAGGACACAAATAAGACAGTTTGACCTTCATGACACTGTTAAGCAATTAATATCACCTATCTGTGTGATTCTAGAACATATCTTAAAAAATTTCCCCAAACTTAAGGTTCCCATAAAGTCTAAGCCAAACAGATTTAAATTAAGTTTGACTATAGCCAATTTCCTGGGTCAATTGTTTTAACATTTCCATTTTGAAAAAAATTTTGTTATAAAATTTGCAGTATTTGCTATGATTGAAAGACTGTCTGAATAAGTTCCTGATATTTTCCCAAAGTAACTCACATTAGGGCTGACTAATCCAATGTCACACTGTATTACAGTCTTTAAAATATATAGTCTATAAAAACAGTTATTTGCATTTAATACATATCATAGATACTACAACATATTTAGTAACTGAAGAAAATAAGAAACTTATAATAATACACTAATATACTTTCACATCTAGTGCATTATTTAAATTTGTTATGGTTAATGCATTTGTTTTAGTTATTGTAGTGAGTATTTTTGAAGATAATACCATTTGTTGATCAAACTAAACCATTAACTTACTCATTCCTTTAGTCACCACACAAATAAATAACATTTTCCAGAAACACTGTTTTTGTTTTTTGGGTTTTTTTTAATTTAAAAAGGCCTTTGGACTAGGAAAAAAGATATATTTACTTGATACCATAAAATGTCATCAACACATTTCTCTACACAGAGTGGTTCATTCCTTTACAGAGGTAATTATTGACTAGAACCATAGAATGCAGAAGATGAAGACCTAGTTGCCTGTTAGGCTTGCTTGGTTTCATCATGGGAAAGACTGAAGAGAAAAGAACCTTATGGTCATTTCAGAGGTAGTTACAGTGAAATTGATTCTAAAAAAACAGAATACATGAGGCGAAAAGAAACCAAAAATCTGCAAATGAAATGGTAAAGTACAGTAACAGTTTCAGATGTGTCCAAGCACAGAGCAGAAACAGACTTGAAGAAATTGGTCAGTATAACAAAGTGTCGATGAGGCAGGTGTCAGAACAAAGACAGTCACAGTCTTAAGGCTGAATAAGGACAAAGGATGAGCTGGGATACATCAGCAGGATTTCTGTGCTTTCCCTCACTCCATTATGGCCCCACATAGAGACATACACTGGACATTGCATCCTGCTTCACCTAGGACTTTCCTGATTGGACAATGAAAATTCCACACACCCCAAAACCCTCCTAATCCCAGGATAACGAAGCAGATGATTATCATGCAGAGCAACATGGAGGCTTTCACCACCTTTTTAAAAGTGAAGAGATCCTGAAAAAGCCTATGGTTTGGAAGTCTGGTTCTAGTTCTTGTATATCTTATCAAACACCTCAAAATCACCAATAGCCAACATTTAAAGATAATGGATAAATATTAGTGTTTCAGTGTTTTTTACCTCTAATAAGAGGTAAAAAACACTGAAAGAATAGAGGTAAAAAACACTGAAAGAATTTTATCAAAACTTCTCTTAATTACTTAGCAAAAACAATGTCTAATTTAAATGATATATACTTTTGTGGCAGTTATTACAAATAAGACAATGTAACCAATAAATGATTTTTAAATCCATGTATCTTAAAAATGATCAAAAATTCATACAGTGAATGAAATTATAAATTAATAAATATCAAACCCAAAGGTTCATGTGCTGAAGGCTTGCTACTGGGAAATGATGGAACCCTTGAGAAATGTTTTGTTTTTTTTTTAATCGGCACCAGGGATTGAACTCACGACCAAGTCTTTGCAAGACAGGTGCTTATGCCACTGAGCAAAATCCCCAGCCCCAAGAAATGGGTTCTTGGTCTTTGGGGGGTGCCCTTGAAGGGAAGAGGGGTTCTCAGGCCCCTCCTCTTCTTTCCTTTTGTTTCCTGGGTATGAATCTAGTAGTTTACCTTGCCACTGGCTCTTATCATGAGATGCTATCCCCGATCTAAAAGCAAGGGCTCCATCTGACCCTGGACGGGAACTTTCAAAACTATAAGCCAAAATAAAGTGTTACCTTTGCATGTTAATTATCTCAGGCATTTGTTACAGTCATGTTAAAATTGAGTAGCACACAGCTGTTTGCACATTACATAAAAAATTCTAATCTTTTAGAAATGAAGAAACTTGAGACAAAACCGTATTTCTCACAATGACTATGTAAAACGGAAGTAAAATTCAACTAAAAATTAAATTCAGTGGTGGAGTCTGTAGAGCCTTTCAGCAAAATAATAGCTGTGTCCTTGACATCATCAAAGCACGGCAGGTCAGAAGAGTTACTACTTATTAGAAATGACAGAAATGAAGGTTGCACAACTTCATAAATGCTAGAGCTCCCTAGGCCTACGGCTGTTGAAATATAGGCCTGTAACTGCACACACTCTTTAGAATTTGTATTGAGAAGGAACTGGCTGTGGCAAAGTTTCTTTTTAGATATCTTTCTTCTTAAAATTTTTAAGTATTAAATATATTTCTTATATTTTGTTCTCTAACATTACAGTAAAAGTAAATGAGAAGTTAAAAGATTCTGATGATATTTAATGTATGGGTACCATGAATAATCCTAGTCAAAAGTGAGCTCTTTATTTTGGGAACACACATAAAGAAAGCATTCTTCACTTTAAGCCTCATTCAGGTCTTTAATTTAGTGCACATAATATCTTAAATTTCTTTTTTTTGGTAAACCATAATGGATTTTCATGGCATTTCCTATCATTATTCATAACTGTTTTAACCCTGTTCTCAAATCCAGATTGCCTTGAATTATTATTTCACTATGAGAAATCCAGAAAGTCTTCAGTAGTAGGAATCTATAACAGTTTCTTTTATTTCAATAACCTAAAAATTAGTAATTTCCTGGAAATCTCTTATTTTAATGTGAAAAAATATTTGAATATTTTTCTTATACTTTTGTTTTATGTAACTACTTCACTCTTAAAGAACATAAGTGAATTAAAAATCATGTAGACTCTGACATAAGATAGAGTTCAAATTCTGCTATTGACCAACACAGACATTAGCTAAGTTTTTTTTGGAAAGGTTAAAATCATATCAAATTTAAATTTTATAGTGAATTTATGTCAAAGGTTTTACTTAATTCAGTGATAAAATCTGTATGATGTTACAGAAATTTAAAGAATGAACCACAGTTATGTATTATTTAACATATATATCTATTTAAATGCAAGTGGTGAAATGAATTTATATATAGATTAATGACTGATTTTCCACTGGTAAGCGAGAGACAAGAAATCACTTAGTTTGTAGTAAGAAAAAATTCCTATTGTATATCTATATATCTGAGGGCACAAATCATTTGCATTCCTATTGTTTGTCTATAATTTGAAGGGTTACAGCAATACAAAGACAATGATAACCTTGAATGCTATAGAAAAAAATAACCTCAGAGTCATACACCAGAGCCTAGTTTTCCACTGGAGATACTTAAAAATCTTTTGAGTCCATTTCAAATTCTTTCTCAATATATCCTGACATTGGCTGTGTCATCAAAAGCAAGTAACTTACCGACATTTTTTTTTCTTCAGGTTGTCTAGTTCTTTGTAAAATAAAATAAAATGCATACTCAGAGTTCTGATCAATTAAATTAGAAACTATATCTGAATCAACCATAGATGTGTAGTTGTTGGGTGGTAAACCCCATACTTCCCTGTTACTTCCCTTTGATTAAGTTTTTCTTCCCTGATAAGCCTCTATGAAAGTCTTCAAATTACCTTTTTGTGTTCTTAGTCATCTAAAACAATAATGCTCAAACACTCTGTCTTTTCTGCCCCTTCTCACTGGCAAACAACATAGGGATCTCACTTAATCCTATTAAGTTCTCAGCAGAACAGAAGGAACTCACTTTTCTGTTCCATGAATCTGAAGCTTAGCAAAGCTGTGTTGGCCAAGATCACATATTCAGGAAGCTCACAGGCTGGGTTCCTGTTTCAGAACAGCTGAATTCAGTGCATATTTATCTCCCACCTCCTTCACCTAGTATCGTGTATTGGCTGTGAGAGGCACCCCCTAAATCTTAACTGGAGTCAGTCTCAAAGCAGGAATGGCTGTGTGCCCCAACTTTCACACACTCTTGTCCACCTTCTTTTCCATGGTTTTAATGTTTCAGATGACACTCCCCTAAAATTCAGTGATGCTTTAGCAATCTCTAAAGAAAATATTCAGCTACCATAAATGAACTATACACAAAAACTATTGCTCCTAATATGGTGCCTGTATCTACCAGATAAAAAGATTGGAAATTGGTCCTAGCCAGTTCCATTAATAATAATATTAATCACAGAAGCAGTAATCAAGCCAGTATGCTTCCTCTGGGCTCAGACTCTGGCCACAGGCAGACTTTGACACACAGTGAGAAATTTGTAATTGCTGGTCTGATTTTGTTACTACTTCATGCTAGAAACAGCAAAAAAAAAGTAGTAACAAATCAACACACACACACACACACACACGCACATGCACATGCATGCATGCACACATATCTACAACACAACCATCTTTAATGTAGTGAAGGGGGAGCAAATCCCCAAAGTTTCCAATGATCTTCTCTTTATTTTTATATAAATCCCTGTAAGACACTTAATCCTCTTAATTTCCCACATCTCATTTACATTTCCAATGCTGATTTCCCATCAGATTCTCAATTCTCAGGGTGAGGCATTTCCTTAACTTCTTCCCACTTTGTCTGTCCCAGTCCAATTTCAGTGAGAAGTTTTCTGGCTGCAGACTCCCCAGCCTGACACTATTCTACATCCTCTAAGGTCGTAGCTCTGAGAAGGAATCACAAAGAAGAACTATCAAGTGTTTAAGGAGATCTTGGACAACAGTGACATTTAGAGACTCTTTCCAGGAACCTTTGCAAGTTCAACCTTGTACACTCAGGAAAACAAGGAAAGAAATGCTCTTTGCTGCATATACCCTGGAAATGTTCACACAGATGTTAACACAAGTCCCTCATCACTGCCAAAGCAGGGCATAAACCCTACCTGGCCTTTCCCACTAAAGAGTCATAAAAACCTCCTTCCAAAGTGTCCTCCAGGAATCTTGAGGAAAAGAATAACTTTACCTGGACACACAGGAACATAGCAGAATTTGACATGTGTGTTGTGTTACACTCTTCACTGCTCATATCTCTCAGGTTGTATTCCTTTGCCCTATTGTGTTTTTCAGGACTTTCCACACTTCATCGAACCTAAGTATAAAAATAGGCAGGCTTCCTGTATCTCTAGCTCCTCATTTCCTTATGTCTCCTGTGTCATGAAACCATACAGCAAATAAAATAAACATGCTTTTCTCTGACTGTCCTGTCTTATATTCTTCATTTCATAGCCATGAGCCCAGGAATAGATGAGAAAAGAAAGCATTTATGCCATTTAAGACATTGCAGAGTTGAATTGTAAAATATGCTGTAAGTTTTAAAGTATGAGCAAACTGAATATTTTCACCTATATAATCTGCAGGTATATCATTATTATCATGAAGAGTCTTGTTGGAGAGAAATCTCTGTTCACCCTAGTATACAATCACTATACTGCAGAGAAATTAAGGGAAAATCAAAGGTTGAAGATAATTTACTTTCCTTTGCTGTCAAGCCTGACCAAATTTTTTTCTCCTACAACAAGCTTTCCTTTGATCCTTATATTCATGTTCATCTTTGCATTTACAACATCTGATTAAATTCTTCATATACAGCCATCTATCTGATGATCTATTAATAGCCTAACCTGCCATCAGTAAGAATCCTGTAAAGTTAGTTTAGCCAGAATCTCTCCTTAATTTTTCTTTGGTTCCCACTTACTAATTTCCTATCCACTGAAACTTGTACTCAGTTCATTGGCCGTAAATTCCAATTTTTCCTTATTGTATTGGGAAATGAGCATAGCTGTATAGTACCATATTAAAGTCATTTCTCTAACCACATTTCTGGTATTCTTTAACAATCTCCCTACTACAAAACTCCACATACCTGTAGAAGCATGTATGCCTTCCCAATTCCACCAGTAAATCAATAACACTCATACACTGACTTCAGATCAGCACAGTTGTGGGCCCCACAGGGGTGCAACACTTCTGCATGCCAGGGCAAGTTGGTGAATAGAATAAAAATATATCTAACCTTCAGAAAAATCAGCACGCTTTACTTGTATTTTTTTCCCTATTACTGTTTCCAATGTAGAGCTCTTGTGTATTATGTATCAAGAACCCTATATTAAATCCAGGGCTAGACAATATCCCTAAATTTACTCTTACACATTTACAGAGTTTGGGGAGAAGATTTCCACCGTACTAGCACTGGTTAAATATTTGTTAGTAACTTTTTTCCAGGGGATGATTCTATCAAAAATTCCACTAACTGTATATCTCAGAATAAACAAGAAAATAAAAACTAGTCAGCCAGGTAATTCATAAGATTTTATGTAACTCCTATGATATAGAGAGACCTGAGCAGTTTTTTTTTTTAGTTTTTCAAATTTATACACACACACACACACAATTTATACACTTATTTATGCCAAATAATCAAAGTTTCAGTGGATTAATTCAGCATTGTAAAATGAAACAGCATGTAAAATGAAAGAGCAATCTCTTGACAACAGTTCTCTCACTGAGGCACTTTTCTTGGAACTGGATCCTTGTTCAGACTGCAGAACTTCCATAGTTTAGCCAAGAGAAAGCATAAGTGCAAATCATGTGATGTAAGACTCCTCAACCTGAAACTAAAAGCACAAATAGTGCTTGTCACTTTCCAAACACCTCCACTCTGTACAAAGTGTGGCATTTTAGAAAATCAAAGAGTTTAATATTGACTCAACCTAATGCAAAGTTTTCCGTCTGATTAAACACACAAGAATGCTCTTTGTTATTTAATGACCCTTGATTTTTAGAGAATCTCTAAGAAGCTGGAGTGTTTCCTTTGTAAAAAAAATTTTTTGTTGTTGTTTCCCCTAGCTAGCTTTTTCAGAATGAGCAACACATGCCCAGAATCAGCTTTACGCTTTCTGCAGAGAGAATCGCACCACCTGGATCCAAAGACATTATTAAAATGAGAATAAATTTTTTATCTCACTAAAAGCATTGCTATTGAATGAAGTTTATTATAGAATTCAAGAAGTCACCTCCAAAGGGTATGCTTTTCCACAACATTACACTGAATAAGCTTTTGAGGAATGAGAAACTTCCTATTTGAAATGTGTAGCAAATCTTACTCCAATTTTTTGCACAGAGAGGAGTAATTTATTCAAAAACTGCAAAATATTAACAATAAACTCTTAGCAAGAATGGTTACATCAAGTTGAGAAGTGGGAGAAGTAAATGAAAAGAACTCATTTGTAATGATGTTAAGGTTAACTTCTCAGAAACATTGAGAGAGGAAATTTTATGATTTTAAAAAGTCACAAATTATGTTGATGTTACACTTGACACTTGTACACACTTTAGACACATTTTAGAATGGATTTGTAATTTCTAGAAGGGATTCAAGGAGTTGGAGGGTGGACCTGAATTCCATTCTTAAAGTTTTAAAGTTGTGCATCGTATGTACAGGCTCTCGAGATTTTACAAAGTATGTCACATATATTATATCACATGATCATGACAAGTAATAATGAATGGGCAAATTATAACCCAATACCAGGTACAAATACACATTCATATGTACAATCCAAACTCCCAGATGCGCGCGCGCACACACTCGCACATGCACACACAATCAGATGCATTTATACAATGATCTACAAGATACACTCAGACACACTTGCAAATTTACACTCACCATATATATAATCAAAAATATATATTCATAGACACACTTTACTTATACACTTAGATATAGTCACACAATTATAGACAGGTTTATAATCCAAAATCAACACAACAATAATATGCTAATATATGTACACTTCTGAAATATGTACAGGTCTGACTTCTAGGTCTCCTACAGTTGTATCATATTACATGATGAATTTCTCAAGTCAAAATATGATGAAAATAATTTATCAACCTAAATTTATCATAAATCTTAAATTAAGGGAAAGGAGAGGAAGATTTACAATCCCTTTCCAACTAAAAAAGACTAGCTTGTATAAGTGTCTACAACTTCATCTTTCTTTGTCCAGAATTTCTCCTCTTAGATGTAAAATGTATTCCTTATTCCGTGTTGATTTATCAGATGATGGTAAAATTCTTGGGGTTCTACAATATTCAGCTCGTGAACTGTAGTTATAATGTGACTGTATTCGGATCAAAAGACATTCTGTGGAGACAGAAAGCTGGTGGACCAAGGATTTACTGAAAGGTTCATCTTTTGGCTGATCTGAATCATTTCCCCAAACCTAACCTGAGTCTCTTTAGTTAGGCATCGAGCTATATGATCAGTCTCAAAACAAAATTCTCTCCCATTTACAATTTTAAATTGCTTAATTTAAAAGTCAGAGTAAAAGTGAGCCACATGGAGAGACCATAAGGTGTGTAGGTGGGAAGATTAAAATTGAAGCATAATTCACTGTCTACTGCACATTTCCTTGCCACTGCTCTGCTCTGTCGCCCTAAAGCTTCTTTCTTCATCACTTTCTCTCTAATATTTTTCCATGGTTCACCCACATCATTGTTCTATTAGATCTTCAGGAAGCACGCTGGGTAACTAAATCTCCAGTTTGCTAATGGGTGACAGAATCCTAGTTGGAGTTGCGTGCTGACCCATATTTCACGTTTTCATTGGTGTCAGTCAGTAACCCTTTTTGTTGTTAAATGATTCCACCCTGGATGAAAGAATAGATTTTTTTAAAAAAGTCTGTCACCGACACACAAATGACTAGTGGTAAATGAGCAGCTGTCTTTCAGTTCCTACCACATAGAAAGACATTTATCTTGCTCTAATTGGCATGGGTGGTAATTGTGAACTATGAGACAATTATGACATAAAAAAGGACCCTGAGTGTACCTTAGCACACCAATGAGATGTTACCACCTGTTTCTTTTCTCCTTTCCTTTCCTTTCCTTTCCTTTCCTTTCCTTTCCTTTCCTTTCCTTTCCTTTCCTTTCCCTTCCTTTCCTTTTTTATCTTTTTGACATGCATATTTCAAAGAAATCAAAAAAGACTAGAGCACAGAATTGATATTTTATTGCTTTCTTTCCCAAAGTGATTATATTTAATTCAATGTTTGATCTAGTGAGGTAGATCTGTTCCTTCTTTTGTCCAATGATGCCTGGAATGGATAGGGGATAACCTGCTTTGCTGTGTTTGACTTGGACACCCAAATAGGCCAGTCATGGGAAGAAATAATCAGATCCTCTAGGCCTATGCACTTTCTGACTTCAGTGAAACCAACAGCAGGCAGAGGAAGACTATCTTACTGAATTATGAATAGGGATTTCCAGTCCAGCCCTGCCTCAAAATGTTGCTTGTAGCTACAACATCGCCTTTATTGAAAAATCAATGAAATCAAATGTTGCTGTCACTCTTTGAATTTGCTAGCAAAATCAGTTCTTTCAAAATACTTTCCAAGTCAATATGGAAGATTTCAGTGTTTGGACTTTGTTAGGCAAAGTGATTTGGAAGCATTATTTCAAAAAAACTTTCAGAAAACCTTGCTATTCTTTTATTGTTTTGTTTGGCTTGCTTTGCTTTTATTTGGTTTGTTTTTGTTTTGAGACAGGGTCTTGATATGCAACTCAGGCAGGCCTTGAACTCACTATGTAAACCAGGTTTGGCCTCAAACATTCAGCAATCTTCCTGCCTCAACCTCCTAAGTGAATCTTACCATTCTTAAGCTCATTACTCACATGTAAAAACTTGAGTTTAGTGAAATTTACAACTTGACAGAAGTTATGTAGTTAGTGAGAAAATTAGCTATTGTAGTTGTCTGTAGGCAAGTTAATACCTTTAAATATTCTCTTACAACATGAAAAGACAGAGTCATTTTAACATTAAATGATTTGTGACATACTTTCACTTGAACCCATTGCTTCACACATGCTAGGTAAACATTTTACCAACTGAACAATTCCTACCTTTAATAATTATATTTAATGAATAAAAAAATATTGATAGGTATTAATCAGAATATATATATACTCCACAACTCCTAAATTCCTCATGAGAAATTCTCAACCACCAAGAATGAGAGATATATTTATGATAGTGATAGGAGAGAAAATAAAAATAAAACTTTTTACTATAAAAAGCAACACTACAAACAAAAGAACCCTTAGTGTAGATGTAAGAAAATGCTTTGCCAAAGACACTATGAAAGTTATCTAGGCTGTGACTTAAGATGGAGCTAAACTGCATGAAATCAGTACTTTGAGGATTCTCTCTCTCTTATTTCTCAAATGTCTATTATTTCTTCAAATATCTGCTATTTTTCTTGCCTTGTTTCTTGACTCCATAACAGTGAAAAATAATTATATTTTACTTGTGATATGCCCATGAGCAGACTAAAGTTAGGTGTTGGTTAGAATAACATAGAGGATGCACATTTGTTGCTGTTTTAAGAGAATATACAATTAATCATGACGACACACATATACAAACCATGCACATATATAATATAGTGCTAAATGTTTTCTTAATGACTACAAGAATACAAACAAGAGTGAACCAGTATTTACCAGTTTTGCAACAAATTTGTAATAGTATAATTACATAATACACTCATAATCAGAAAGGTAGAGGCATACTATGTCTGCTTTACTCTTGAAAACATAACTTGAGCCCACTTTGTAATGTATTAGCATCCATTTTTCTTGAGCTCCACTTAGGTGCTTCTTGTCACCCATTTCAATGAGCATTTCTTGAAAATCATTACTTATCTGTGATATTTTTACCCCTCTTTTACTGGCCAATGTTATACACGAAGTTATTTAATCTCATGCATTTTATGATAAGACATAGAAGAGGTCTCCTTCACTATCACAAAGAGAATTTAAAGTTTTCAGAGCGCATCACTTTTTATAATCAATTTTCTTTTTGCTGTTGTTACTGTCAGTGCTGTTGAGGATACTGAGGCACCCTGAGGGTTTAAACAGCAACTCCACGTGCATGGCACCAAAAGAAACTCATTAGAGAATGTCCTCAGAAGAGACTCCCTCGCTGACTTCCTTTTTACATCTCTAAGCTGTTTACCTGCCATGGGACTATTTGTAACCCTTTAGCATTTGCAAGCATGTTAGTAGACAGATAATCATTTTTCAACATTTGCTACTGGGTGACTAGAGCTATTCAGACCATGGAGACAGAAGGACAAGGTGACACTGCTGCTTTTCATCTAGCAGCTCTTGCTGTCTTCAAGTAAAGATGCATGGAGCTGAACAGATGAGAAAAGGGCAATTTATGTCACCTTGATGGGAATAATTAAGTCTAGTAGGGAGGGGTCTAACAGTTCCCTAATCAGTCTGGATTAAGAATCACTGTATAACACAGAGAATGCTCAGCTGTTGTAGGGTTCTGCTTTCTATCTGGAAAGTACTTTCCTTTCTGTGGGCAGAGAGCCTTTGACATGGGTGAGAGTAGCCATGGGTGTCTTTTACTCTAGAGAGTAATGTAACTTTCCAGACGGTAAATCTCAAATACACATGGAACTCATGATATCCTCAGCTTGTGGCCAATATTCTTTGGAAAAAGGTAATAAATACAAAGCACATTGATGTGTCTTTCGTTTTTATCCTACAACCCAAAGACCAGAGAGCTAATCAGAAGAAAGGAAAATGGGCAGAGAAACTGTCTCTACTTTATTGAAATGAACATTTGAACTAGCTATATTTTTATTAATATTTACTCTTACAGGGTTATCATGGTCAATTTCATCTTTAAAATGCTAATAAAATAAGACATCTCTTTTATCCTGGTAACAGTATAATTGCAGTGTTATTAGCTACTCTGTTTTGTGTGTCAGGTGCTGGGTTGGGTACTCTGCATAACGGTTCATCTATTTTCCTCTTCACAATCACTGTAGAAGGCAAGTTGCATTGCCTATGTTTTCAAACAAGGGCATAAACTCGTTCAGGTTAAGGAACCTAAATCAAACAGCTAATGAGTAAGAGAAATGGACCATTTGTTATTCCTTTCTGATTTTCATTCTTCCTCCTGCAAAGAGAGTGAAAACAAAACACTTGTTGGAGACCCTGTGTGGATATTATTGTCTGACTTGAGCGGTGGAGGTTAAAGAAATAACTCTTATTAAAATGTGATGGCAACTGAGGACAGAATAGTCTTGACATGGAGCATTCCAGGGCAACTCTGCAGATACCTAACATCGCTATTTCTAACCTTATTTTAACAAGAATTTAACCTGTGCACAAGTGAAGTCTGATGGTTAGTAACTCATGACCTGAGAAACTTAGTTTCATAGGGAAAAGTCATGTAGAAAACAAACCTATCTTCATGTAGAAACAATTATCTTTATCAACGAATTACAAAGCAAGTAGTCTAATAATGTGATAGGTATTGACTATCAAAGCAAAGGAAATGTTTTATAAATGATTTTTTTCTTTAGCAGGGATTACAGGAAGTATAAATCATAGTGATCTTATATTAAGCGATTTTTAATAAATATAGGAGCAAAAGCAAAAGTCACCAAAAATAAATAAATACATGGGACTTTACTAAAAAGCCTCTTGGGGATCAATACAAAAAAAGTGAAGAGGAACCCACAGAATGGAAGTAATTATTTACAAATCATATATCTAACAAGGGTCATATATGAGGAACTAATGTAAAGAACATTTACCACACAGTAATACATTGGCATAACAAAAAATATTGGCAGCGAATTTGAACACACATTATTCCAAAGCTAATGCAAATGGTCCGTCCAATAAGGACACAAGACGGTCAATATTGCTAGTCATTAGTAAATTAAATTAAAGTGACCATGAATATTGCTTAGTATCATTAGAATTAGTTTTGAAAACTAAGACAAGCAGTGGCAAATTCTGGCAAGAATGTGGAGACAGGGGTAACTCTCTTACATTGTTGGTGCTGATGTAAGGTGGTGCAACCAGTATGGAAATCAATTTGGTAACTTCTGAAAAATCTAAACATATTATTGCCAAATCCACCAATTATTCCACTAAGTAAACAGGAACCTGAATCCTGTCTTCTTTTTGTTTTCTTTTTCATGTTTTAACTTTTAACTTTCGCCACTACACTTCCCTCTCTCTTTGTACCTGACTGTATGGAGAAACTGCTAAGAAATCCTAGGAACTCCCTCCCTTAGCACTGGTAGGATAATCAAACAATTCAAGTCTGTTTCTCTCTGTGGGAAACATTGCCCTGGATCCATTTCCTAACCAGAATAAAAACTACATGTCAGTCTTATTTCTTTCTCTCAAATCATTTTGGACTAATTTGGGAGAGTTTCCTGATTCTCTTCCAATACTCTTGAAACTTTCCCTATCCTCTTGGTGTATATTTACCATCATCAGTCTTCCTATGCAAACGACATTGAAGATGGAAGTAAATCCTGTGTGTACATCGTGTCTACAGGACATAGTTTTACAGTGTCAGGGTATAGGCCCAAGAGAACTGAAAATGTATGTTCTCATAAACACATGTTCACACAAAAATGTATACATAAGTGTTTATGAGTAATAGTCAAAAAGTAAAGGGAAAAAATAAAATAAATACTCATCAAATGAGCAATGGATAAAGAAAATGTGGTGTGTTCCTACATTTTCAGAAGCTGAACTCTGCACTGGCCATAAAAATGTCATGATTAATGATATCTCATGAGTAAACTTTAAAAACATTACATTAAATAAATGAAAGGGCCATATATTGTATTACATTCATATAAAATGGCCAGAATAGGGCATTCCATAGAGACATGGAGCAGATTAGTGTTCTCAGGGAGAAGAGAGATAAAAGTATGAAAAGAGACTGATTAGTCAGTATGGAATTTCATTTTGAGGTGAAATAAATATTGTGAAATTATATAGTGGTGATGGTTGCTCAGGCTCATTGAGTGTAACAAAAATTAAGAAACTGTTCATGTGAAAGAGCTGAATGCTATAGTAAGTAAATTATATTTATATGGAAAAGAATAAATTCAGATAAAAAGTTGAAAAGATTACCATGATTTAACTGTTTTAAGTAGAGGCTTAACAACAGTATTTCTTACTTGAAAAGAAAAAGAACTCTGTTTTGTTTTACTTACAGAATTAAAACATAATTCCTTTTGCTTATCACAAATTAGCATAATTAATGTCAATATTCATTTGTTTCTATCTTGCATTGTTTCAACTGAAGTCTCTTATGTGTCAGAAAAACACAAATTTCCGGACTTTGCTCCTTAGAAGCACTGCCTTCAAGTATCTTTGTGTGTGGTGTGTTTGTGAGTGTGTGTGTGTGTGGTGCATTTTTGCTTTTTGCAGATGCAATTATAAAGTTAATAAACCCAAATCATCTCCAGAGTTTATTTTTTTCTTCTGAGTTCTCAAACATTGTATTAATAGATATTTACACAGTAAATTTTACTTTGAACTTTATGCTTAAGAGTTATTTTTATCTCTTCCCCAACTGTTCCACTTCATTTTAAAACCTTTAGGAACTGAATAAACATTTTCTTTTTACTTTTAAAGATGTAGTTACTGAAAACAAATGTACCCAGGCAAAGATAAAGGAATGATCAATGAATAAACCACAATTTGAATATCCTAGCAAAGGGTCCTGGGGATAAATAAAAAGGAACTATTTGAGCTAAGATTTTCAGGTGCATTTTAATTCCTTTTAAATTTAGTCACATGAGTTTAGTGTGCTTGACTAATGGGAATGTTCTTTGTATCAGTCATATGCTAGGCTAGAGACATTTTCTATTTTATTCCAAAGGAATATGGTAAAACTTGGTCTCAGAAATACATTTTCAGTACAAATTTGAAGTGTTTTACTTCCTTGATTATAATCTAATTCTTACATGCTGGGCATTGTAACAGGTTCCATGGTTGCCACACTAAACCAGTGCTTGGTGGATGCTGCTAGGGGTAGGGAGAATTGAGCAGAAGAAACAAGCTTGAAAATGGACTGGACTAAATTGCTGGCGATAAGGAAAGAAGCCCAGGCCACAAGTGAACTGTGTGTAACCGGAGGACTAGCAAGAAAGGTGTTGAAAGAGTAAGGCAAGTGCGTGAGTTCACCTAGGGTAGTAGGCTCTTACAGGAAGTAAAAGTTGTTACACTAAGAGCAATGGGAATCTATTGAAGTCATGACCCTCTGAGAGTGTACGAAGCTTTTGGAAGAGTTAATTCTCTAGTTCAGTACATCATCATGTTAGAAATGAATTGTGCAGAAGCCAAAATGGAACCAGAGAAAGTGGTCAGGAAGATATTATTGTATTAATTCAGGTGTGAGGTAATGACGGCTTGGAAATGAAGTCAAGGAAAATGGCACAGAATTTAGATGAGTTTTGTTTTTAAAAATAAGACATTTCACATATATGAAACTAAAGCCATGAAATAGATTTAATAATGGCACATAAGATAAAGTTATCTCATCAGGTACAATAGAGGAAAACTCCTTGATTTGGGGCATCAGCACAGGCTGAGAAGGTACCTAGTGTCAAGCAGAGAACACAGAGCTTGGAATCAGTAAGGATTTATCTTGAAACATAATTCTACTGCCTAATAATTCTGTGACTGAAAATTTCTGCTCACCTTTATCAGTACAGGACTCATCTGTAAAATTGGCTATCCTGTTACAGTCTTGCAAAAACTGTAGCAAGGTCTAATTACACAGGAACATGGGAAAAATATAAAGTAGACTGGCACTCATTAAATGATGATTTTTAAAACAAATTGTAGAGTTCTTGATTACTGAAAAGCCTTCAGTCAAAGAATTACCTCAAGACTAATTTAAGGGTATATTTCTTCTAAGAGCAATCTCTCAGATTGCAATCTTTTGACTCACATGAGACTCAGTTTGAAACTTTTAATAAATTTAATTCTAGGGTTTTTACCAGCTCAGTAAGTCACAATCCCTGAGACTCATCTTTGCAGCTTTCTGCATAATAGAAATCCTAAAATCGAAGACCATGATTTCACAAGTTCTTGAAAAAATCAGTTCTTCATTAGAAAAGCTCTCCACTGTTCTGTCACATCAATGTTTTGATCAGCTAGCACCAAAATGTTCATGATTTTGCTGATCAAGATATTTATTCAATGACTAATTGTACTTCCTTTTGTATCTGAACTTCAAATAGTTTAACAATGAATGTAGCATCGGGTGTGTTATACAATTTTATTGGTTTTAGCAAATGTTATTTCTTCTCAAAGAGAAATGCTTCAAGTATAATTTGGTCTTACCTCTCACTTGTTTAAAATGCTGTAACAGAGGCATTTTGTTCAACTGTCTTTAATTATGAGAAATTGGTCTTATCCAAAGATGCATCTGGAACTCAGTCCCATTCAGGGCAAAATTTTAAAGAGATATAATATTCTAAAGGCCTTTTCTGCTGATACTTTTTTTAAAAAAAATTAACAAGTTCTACACCCACTTCCCAAAATCATGCTTTTAAATGTGAATTTCACTTTCATGTTCTTTCTCATGACTGGTTCAAAGAACCAGGATTCTCCCTCTATTTCTCTCCTGAGATGGTTTTTCTAGGTGCAATTTTCTCACCTACCTCAGCTTCCACATTAAACTCCACTTTGGACTTCTTGCTCTAAACTATCAGCCTCTCTCTCACTGACTCCTTCTTGTCTTTGTTCATTTTGGCCCACTAACACTTCCACTTCATTTAATATGTCATATATTAAGATCAAGCAAAGAAAGATAAGCTAGTCTTGAAAACATTATCATACATTTATTGCCCTTCAAGAAAGCCAATTTTTAAACTGTGGTTTAGTACAATCCACAGATCAGAAGAAATTGTAAGACCTAGACTATTCGATCTTCTTATCCTTATGACTTATGACTGTTACTGAAATTATCTTGTGCTCTGTATCCATAAGAACTCTAAAAATCTTGTGCACTTGGAACAAAATGTAGAAGCTGAGTTCTTCTGCAGCTTTTCTCCCTTGTGCCCACCCTAAGTCCTACAAGCCATACAGTGACAATGACATGAAAATCATGAAGGAGCATAGGGAATAAGTCTGAATACAATTTCTTCTGCAAATATTAAGGATTCTCATACAGGAGACACTGCACAACATTAGGAAAGAAACAGAGTCTTTCATAGAACTCATTGCCTACACTTTGATCTGAATTCAAGTCCAAGGCAAAAAATATCTTCTCTTAATTGTAGTCGCACATTCTTTAATCCAAACTTATTTACATACAGCAACATGGAGGTCAAAGATCTACAGCCAACTCCAGTACCATAGATTCTTCTCATTTCTTTCTGGCATTGCTGATTTCATCTGCTTAAATTGTCTCTGTTCAGCTTTACATTTAAAATTTTCAGTTTGTTCCATATTTAAAGAGAAACTCATAATTTCTTTAGAAGTTAGGCATGTTTCACATCTTAAATTATTAAAAGAAAAAAACCCTCATATTTTTCTAGTGTAGTTACCAAAAGACAATCTGAGAAATGGTGAGGCATGATAAATAATTTTTCATTGCTCTGAGATGAAAAGGTACAGCAAACAAATATAGAATTTCTAAATACAAATGTTTAATAAAATGGACTATTCTTTTATTCTGGGGTATTTAGTTTAATAATTCTGTGATGTATACAATAATAATTATACTAGCTTTCAGTTTTTAAAAATTTCACAATATAAAAGTTGGTAATCAGTTTTCCTTTCATTTTACCTGCTCTCTTCTCAATTTTTACTGATCCATAAAATGTAATTCAAGAAACTGCTGGAAAGACATACCTTGAGTTGAAAAATCACTCCTCTAAAAATCAAAATATTTCTTGGCTTTATCAGGCCAGAACTCTAAACTTGGAAGTGGCCATTGATTGACATTTTATGAACAAAAATGACAAGAGACTGTAGAAAGCTATGCAATTATCCATGCCATTTGATTCTTGGGTCATCCAGTCCCCAAACAGGGGCAAATTCCATGATTTGCTTCTAACAAATAATTATTATGATTTTAGCTGATGTAATGTTAATTCTATGGTAACCTATGAAAGATAAAACAACTCCTTGTCAACTTCTGTAAAGCAAACATCCCAAACTGAAGAAGCCAGTTAGCAAGAACCTGAGACCAACCTCCAGATTACTTGAAGAAACTAAGCCCTAAATTCTACCAGGTATAAAGAACTCAAATGCTGTTGAATATCTTGTGCTCTTGGAAAAGGATTTTTTTCCCAGTCAAAGCCAGATGAAACCCAGTCACCTTGACATCTCAAATGTATCCTTGGGAGACTTGGAAACACAACTCTGCAGACCCTTGTTGGAGTCTTCACCTAGAGAAACTGGGAGATGATAAAGGTGCATTGTTCAAAGTGCTAGGTTTTCAGTGATATTGTTAAAAGGTCAGTGATGACTAATTTTGAGTCAACTATGCTCAACAAGAGATCCCTGAAGAAATTCTAGATTGTAAAGCATTGTATTACTCAACTTGATGAAATTCATATTGAATTTATGCTGAAATGATTTTAAAAGTCATTGCTTAGTTGATTTTAAAAAGAGTCAATGTAATTATTTTTATAACTTTCCTATTTAAAATATTAAAGTCTTTCTTGTCTTCCTATCTTAAATGGAATGTTTTCAGCACAACAGATTACACTCATTTTACAGAAGCAAACACTTTAGAAATCTCGTGTGAGGTATGTATAGAGCTTAATTGTCGTGGTATTTGTGTGGTGGCTTGAGTCACATATTAGCTTGACTGGAACCATTCATTACTAAAGATTAGAACAGGCAGAAGACGAAAATATGTGATGACAAATGTGAGCTGCCAACTCAGTTTTGAATCACAGATCTGAATCCTAGGAAGTTTCAGGTTCTCCTTCATATTTGATCTCTAGGCACAGAACTGATTGTTCACTGTTAGTTACTCAATTCTTCATACTGACTTTTGATTAGAATGGAAAGGCAAGCACATTATTTATTTTTTTTATATTTACAAGGTAAACAATATGATAATTCTCTGCCTAAAAAATAGTCAATCCCAATTGATAAACAACCGCTGAACAGCGTATAACTGCATGGAAAAGACAGTAGGAAATGAAAAATACAGAAATGCTTGCTCTTTGTCAGAGACCTGAATTATATTCAGAAAAAACATTCACCAAAACATGACATTTCTCTGGTTCTTTTAACATTTAAGGTAGTTTTTGAAACTGAAGAGTACGAAATGATATTACTAAAGGATAATCTTAACTTCCTCATTATCCTAAAATGACAGCATGGGTATATTACAGCACAGAAAAACCATATTATTTCCAGAGTCATCTGTGATTTTTAACTTTTATCCAGCTATCTACCATCGAATAATCAAATAATCATGCTTAACAGTCCTGTTTACAGATAAATAGGAGCAAATATTGCTTCTGCCATAGCATAGGAGGATGACAATAGTTAGCAATAATGTACTATAACTTTAAAGCACTAAAATAACACATTTTGAAAATTTTCATCATAAAGAAATAATTAATGTGCACAAATAAATGTGTTTGAACCAATTTCAATATTACTCAGTTGTGCACCTGTATGAAACCATCACACAAAATCCATTAATATATATAGTTTTATGCTAATAGGTACTAATCAAAAATAAGTTGAATTTAAAAAGCAAAATAAGACAATGAACTCATTAAATGCTTCTTTCTTAACCTTAGTTTCTAATAGATAATTTTTATCTTTTTTCGCTTATTTCTTTTTCTACTCTACACAATGAAGGAATGAGAATAAATGAGTTGTTTTTCACTTCTGATGGGTAAAAAGCAACATAAAAATACTTGAAAAAATACAGAGCTACAGAGAAACCTAGTTTAAGAATTAATTTTAGGAATTTGAAATTGATTTTTTTTTTACTATACCTAGGAATGTAGCCTGTCTTTTTGGTTGGTTGATTTGGGGAAGCCTGCTTTGTGGGATCAAATACTGTGTGTGACTCACATTTAACTAAATAAAACATCTGGCCATCAACTATGTGCCAGGTAGTGTGGTGAACTACAGGAGCCCAGTAGGGAGCAGACAGGTAGGACATTTGTCCTAAGGAATGTACAGTTCAGAAGGAAAGCAAACATCTAAACACAAGCAAAGATGTGTTAGCTCAGTAGTAGGTCATTTGCCTTAATGCATCAAGTCCTTGGTCCAGTAGTCAGTGTCAAAATTTTTAAAAATTAAGTAATCATAAGAGTTGAGTGCAGGAAAACAATAGCATGGAAACTATGAAAGCATATTGGGAGGAAATGTGGTGACATGTTTGGAAATATTGGGAGGCTTCTGTGGGTGACAGAAAGAAACATCTATGTAGGAATTGAGTATCCTGGATACTAAAAATTCTGTCAAGATGGGTACTATCCCAAAGAGATACTGTGTTCACTGCAAGACTTTCTACATATCACAGGCATACAATTCATGTCGTATGTGGGTCTAGGGCTATATTTGGGGACCAAATTTGTCTGTGGTGGCTTTATATTTCTTAATTGTCTCTCTCTATCTCCACTAGCGATGGTATTTGCCAGGATTATTAGACTAAACTAAGAAATTTTCTTTGATGAGTTGGCTTTTGTAGTGGAGAAATCTGCCAATGCATAGTCTGGACATAGGTTTAGTTTCCCTACTTCAAAAGAGTCTTATTTAGTATGGTATGTCACTATTTGACTGTGTTGCCAAAGTTAATTTCTGCTCTGTTCTCTGAGTCTCCTAACTTTCCTCAAAGTGGAATACCACAGGCAATTAAAGTTTTTTCCTCACAAATAACTTGTCTTTGATTAGTATTTCTACCACCTCTATTGGAGGTATCAAGAAAGATGAGATCTATGTTAACAAGATCATGGATTAACAGATTAATTTGTGTCTGTTTATGTTAAATGTCTTAAAATACCATTACATTGTAATCACTTTCTCTCTTCTGGAACCAAATACCCAATACCTACAATTTAAAGAAGTAGAGGCTTATTTTGGCAGGCTCCAAGACACAAAAATCATGGTCAAAGGTCCTAGGCAGAGAACGGTTGCTTAATCTATGACAGCCAGAAAGCAGACAGAAATGAAGAGCCCCAGTGCAACTGCTTCTCAGAAAGGCCCTTCCTGCTAGCAGCATTGTCAGCTGTGGCTTCATGAGAATTAGCACCACTGAGACCTAATCAGCTTCTGCGTGCACAAGGATTCTGGGAGGGATCACAGCTCTAAATTGTAACACCACCCTCCCTTCACTTGAAGATGAGAAGACTATAATATCATTTTTCTGAGATGTGTACTACTTGGCAAGGGAAATTCTCATCCTTCTAAGAAGAGGTTCCAATGTATTGAGTTTCAAATAAGACCCCAGCCCTCATGATCAAAGATAACCAAAGACTGCAGTAGACCAGGGGAAACCAAGTCCAAGGGTTTGATGCACAACTCAAATATACTGTGTGTGAACATGGATATCCATGTTCTCACCTAAGGGAAGAGGAGGAAAAAAGACACAGGTTAATTTTAAAAAGAGATATCATAGTTCCTTATTATATAAAGGTATACAAATTATAGTAACACTAGAATTTTCTAGAATTTCATTGATATGTAAGTAGTAAATTCAAATCTACATGAAAATAAACCTTGGACTTGGATGGATTAAAAATAACATGAATGGAAGTGATGACAATCCCCGGAAATAACACTGAGAAACATTTACTCATTTCCTTGAGTTTTTCACAGGATACTATGCCTTACCTCATAGTAGCTGTGTTACAAACTGTTTTAATGTTTTTCACTTTATGCTTTTTGATGTACTCTGTAATCACTGCACACACTTTTTTTTTTCCCCATAGATTGTGTCTGCCCAGAGGTGTTTGTTCAAAAAGTTCTGTTTCCTGTTCAAAGGCTTTCTTTTGCTGGACAGCATCTGTCTTCACCTGACAGCTTAATAGATATGCCCATATGCTTGAGTGTTATCTCATGCACTGCGCTGAGCATAGTGGGTTAGAATGTTGCATTCAACAAGTTCCTCCAGTGACTTATACATATATTAAATTTTGGGGAGTTCTGTCCTCATGTAACAATGATGTTGCTCTGAGCTGTGCTAGAATTTTCTCTAATTTTCTGCTTTTATTTGGACTCATTGTAACCACGGAGAACTACAGCAGCTCAACCTGCATCTCTAGTATCAGTCTCTCCTCTCTGTGCCAGATGCAAACCCCGGCAGCTTTCTCTTGGGATTGTGATGATGCATAGGACTCAAAATGCTCTTTTAAGTCTGTTTGGGCTTCAATAATAGATGCAGTTTCTAGTGAAGATCTCTTCCTGGCTATCTAGTGGCTGCTTTTTATTGAGTCCACACTTGGTCTTGCCTTAGTATATTCGCACAGAGAGTAGGAGTTGTTTGGAGGCTCTTCTTGGAAAGAGTCTAATCCTTTAGAATCATGGCCCACCATGGTGACTTCTTCCAACCTTAATCACCTCTTAAGAGGTCACGTCTCTAAAGGTAGCCACACTAGGTCTTAGGGATTTAACATAGGAGTTTTGAGGGTCACCTCAAAGAACACTAAAATTTAGATGTCCTAGAACTTCCTTAATTATCTAATTTGTGATTAATGCCTCTACCATTTCCCCACTGAAAATGCTAAGCCCAAGACTGAAAGCTGTTTTTGTTTCTTCTTCACTCGCTTAGCTTGTGCACTCAATAGCATCAACTCGGCCTCACTTTTTTTCAGGTTATCTTCTTTGAGCCTCCAGTGCTAGCACATTTATCCAGTTCATCAGCATGTACCCCCCATGCAATGCACTTTTACTAGAAACCTTTTATTTCCTTCCAAGTGGACTAATGTAGCCTTAAAATCTCCTTCCTATAGAAAGCTTTCAGGAGCATCCTATTACCTCGGGCTAACTTTATAAATCTGTATCATTTTCCTATTTTACTCACCACAACATATCATAATATACTGTGGGTGTTTTTTTTTTATCAGTTATTCAAGGAGACAGAAAAAAACAGAATGAGATTAAGAAAACTCTCTCACCAATTTGGGTCTAGCTCAGAAGTATTATTTCCCAAAGTATATTCCATGAGGAAAGATGTAAAGATTCTACAAAGACATATAAAGAGGGGAGAAAGGTAAAAATACAAGGAGATGGGGGATACCAGTTGTCCTTGGAAAGTCAAACTGTGAGTAGCATAGCAGATGCACAATGTGGTGAAACTGATCCATCATTGCTCATTGGGAGGATGACATAGCCTATTCATTTTGGCCTTTTTCACTGCTGCAACTCTTGTATTTAGGGCATGTCCTCACACACAGTGAGTGTTCACTAGAGATACTTTCAATGAAGTAATGAAAGTTTACACTTGATTTCTACAGTTTCCTGTGGAGCAAACATACCTGCTACATTACCAATTTCTCTGCTGTTCTTACTTTCTTCTCCTTGTCTTAACAAGAGCTTCCATTCAGTGTTCAATGCAGATTCAACTTCTTATTCTACTGTTGGACCACGACATTTCTTCAAAATAATAAATAATCAAGAAATCTAGTAAATCGCTTTGATAGGTATGGTAGGCCTATAAGGATGTGAAATAAAGACATATTTCATGATCTCAAGGAACTTCTAATGTAGTATGAAAAAAAACTGCACTGGATTGAATAGTGTTCTTCTAAAGTTCACATCCACCTGGAACCTCAGACCATGACTTTGACTGAAAATTTGCTCATAGCAAATGTAGCTAGTTGAGATGAGGTTGTCACCATCATGCACTGATGTACCCGTATCTCTAAGACTGGGATTTTAGAGCTACGATGCCAGAAACCAGAAAACTCCAAGAATTTCAAGGAACCACCACAATCTAGGAAAAACAGAAGAATCCCCCTAATGAGTCTTCAGGAAGAGAGAAAAGGGCCATGCCAACATTTTTTCACACTTCCAATTTCCAAAACTGTAAGACAATATATTTCAGTAGTGTAGAAGTATCTATATAGATGGAATATTCTTATGATGATTTTAGGAAACTAACAAACATTAATAGCGATTTTTCTAAAGAATAATCTGCTTCTAAACATAAGAGAACAGATCAAGGGAATTAATCTGTGATAAACAAGATCTATTAGTGTACTGGAGAATGGGCCTGTAAAGTATCCATTATTTCCTATTTTGCATGAGAGAAATTATTCCTTTATTGTGAATTGGAAATATTGTAAAGCAATGGTTTCTGTTGTGGTCCTGTAAAAGCAGACAAAACAAATGAGTTCTCTCCTTGGATTTAATGAAAACCTATTGGTTAGGATTCTGGAGAGGAGAAGAATCAATGGAAAATATGTACAAATATAATTATATGAGGAGTTTTCAGAGCTAACCTTAGAAGTTCTGAGACAAAAGAGTCCACAATCGCTGTCTTGTGCAGGAAAGACTGAGGTTCTGCTAGCTACTCAGTCCAAGAGTCTAAAATAAGGAAGATCAAGGAAGCAGCACCAGTCTGAGGCAGGCCTTGAATCTCTGGGGAGAGGTGCTATGTGATTGTATATGGAAGAGCTGAAGGTCAAGTCCAACATCCACAGGAAATGAAAATACCTAAATACACACCCTATTAAGAAGAACTGAGCTTTTCAAATACAGGTCATCATTCTCCTTTCTATTTTCCTTCCTACTGGGCTTCAAGGTTTTCAGTTGACACTACCCACAATCAATGAAGAATTTCTCTCCTTGGTTTGCTGGCCTGTACTTGGATGATCTCTGGAAACATCCCCATAGATATACCCAAAAGTGTGTGCTTTAGTAATCTGCTAGGTGTCTCTTAATGCAGTCAAGTGAACAATGAAGAGGCATATTCAAGGTTGGACATACACATAACCAGAGGAAAAATGCTGTCATTTAGAATCTAAATGGTGAGAAGTATGTCAAGCAATATAATGAGGTAATTGAAAGTATGTTATAGTTTAGAAAACAAGCTATAGACAAGAAGGCAGCATGATTACTTTATGGAAACCACTAAGAGGGAGGCGCCATTTTGAAGATCTAGAGATGAGTGTTCCGATTTGAGGGGAAAAGGTCTTGAAAAGAAAACAAACTTGATATGTCTGAGGAACGTAAAAATGACTATGGTAGCTGTGGTGTGAGAATAAAAAGTATCCTTTGAGGTTAAATAATTAGGCAGGAAATAGCTTTGGAAGCTAAAGAAAGGAGCTCGATTCTTCAAAACCCTATTAATGGCCACTGAAGGCCTTTGGACAGTGGAATGGCATGATCGTAATCACACTTCACAAGAAGATTCTTCCAGCTGCTATGTAGCTAAAGGATTGACCACAGATAAGTGAGTGGGTCCTTGAGCTGCCTCCCTTGACTAAAGGCATTCCTGAGGAGAGCTGTTGTGGTTTGGAGCAGGAATTGCAGATCTGGTGAGGGCCTGCAGATAAGTAGTGGGGAAAAGAGGTACCCAAAGGCAGTCAGGAACACACAGCCAAAAAAATACAGGACTCTCTATTTTATGCCCAACTGAGTTTGATTTTAAACCCTCTGGTATATCATAGGAAAAAAAAAATACTGCGTTGGAATTCTTGCTTGATTTACTTAAAACTGTGCCATGATTTTTGTCATTGAACTAACTTAGCAAACTATCAATTCACTCAACATCTTATAAAATACATCTAGCTACTCATACTAGCAAGGACATAATTTTAGTATTGAACGATATCCTTAGTCCTTGATATAAGATTGAGCTCTACTATCTAATCTAACTCCATTCTTTTGACTTAGTTCAAAATCCATTCTTTCTAGTAAGCCTTCTCTGAACTCCTCTATACCATCTGTTCTGGTATAATGTGTGTCTTTGAAATGTAAAGTAGTCCATTTGTGCTTGATAGATAGAGAACAGTGAAAGTACAAAAGAAAAGAAATATTGGTTCATATGTATCTGCTTGGTATGCTCATATTTCACAGAAACACCGGCCCAGCTGAACATAGGAAGCCATGGAAGGATTGCTTGGTGTGGAAGTAACTGCTCATTTCTCATGCTTCATTCCTCTTAAGTTTGTCTCTATCAGGCTTGGAAGAGCTCACTGTGTAAGTCTCTCTGATCTCTGAACATTTTTTTCTTGTTTCTCTGTAAACCAAAGTCTCACCTCCTCTTTGTGTCTCATCCTCTCAGATAATCTTGTCAAATGACTAAAATTAGGTTTTATCATCTCTACAGCATTTATTGAATGAAAATATCATTTAAATTATTTAAGAACTTTAAGTGCTGTGATGATAGCATGATCTGCCCAACTTCATTTTTTTTCCCCATATACCATGTCATTTCTAATGCACTGTGTTGCAGAAGTTCAAAGTTTCCCAGAAATCTGTGTGTTCATTCCTATACCAGAATACTTTTGATAGTAAGAAGGTCAATTCATGTTAAGGATCCACTGAAGAGTGGATTCAGGGTCTTAATAATTTATCTATGTTACTTTTATTTTCTAAGTTAGTTCAAGGCCAAAAATCTGAATGAAAAATAAGCAAAATGAATAACTAGAACCTTATATTGATTCTTAGTTCAATGGTAAATACAGTTTATTTTTCTAGAATGTTTTGTTGTCTTCCAGATCTTTAAAATATGGATTGCATTTTTTATAATTATGGCATTTTTTCCTTTCCCATTCATTTCAAGCTCCTATATAGTGTAGTATTAGTCACATAACAAAGGGATTAAAATAGGAATGAAGTAGTCCTGCCTCTAATACACAAGCTCATAAGTGAGATCTTGATTTGTATTGATAATTAATATTTTGCAGCATGTCTGAGTAACTGTCTATTTCAGACACAACTTTGAAATAAACTAATGTTTACAATATTACTAAAAAATTAGATTAACAACTGTCAAAATCATCAATAACAAACGGTCATAATTTTTATGTGATTTGAATCCAATATCTCAAGAATGTTTTGTTTACATTTCAAAAAGTAATCTCAGAAAATCATGACCATGAGTTCTCAGAATCCTCCTTTTTAAAGAACCAACACCTTCATAATGTCAGAAGCATAGATGAAAATTGTTCACCTTATACGCAGCTTTTCTTTTAATTCCTAAAACACTTAGGGCTGCCTTAATTGTAGGAGTGCTTCTTATTCTGATATTAAGTCACTGGGCTTGACATTTTGTATATATGAGAATTAACAGTGTTTGTTTCTCTGTAACAAAGACTCCCAATTATTGTTATTGTTTATTAACTTTTACTCAGTTTTCTCAAAAGCACAGCAAACCCAGTTTCATTTTCAACTCTTTTCTTAAATAAACAAGACATTTCATTTCAAGAACTTATTCCTCTAACCACGGTCCAACAGAGGCTGCAGATATTACAGTTAGAGCTCTGAGCTCAAAAGTCTTGACAAAATAATCAGCACTTAGTTCAAATTGCCAGAAAGAAAAAGGAGGAATGAGCCACTTTAAAGTCCTTTCTGAAGTACTGAAATACTAGCTTGGAATTACAGCTGGAGTACATAGAAAGTCCTTGAAAACTCTGCAGTTTAACAACCAGCTCTCTGCTTGTCCATCAACAATGACCTTTATTACAGAGGAACATGATTTGAAGTTCACTACCAGAAAGGTTAAGCTTATTTCAGTTACCTTTGTCTACAAATTAAACCTACAAACAAAAAGACTTATAATGGAAGGCAATTTTGGAAATAGGCTCTGATGATGCCGGAAATCCAAATCTGGTCTAAAGAAGAGCTGCATTGAGAGGTCTGTGTCTGACTCTGCTCCCTTCCTCACAGATCATCCAGTTTCAATAAAGCCATGGGGAACCAGTTTGCAGGAGGTGTTCAGGCTGCAGAGGCACTCTGCCCCAGGCTGTTCTTTCCTCATTTCCTCCTGGAGAGAATCAATTCCAGCCGCAAAGGTGAGGATGACAACTGCCCATGGCTGTCATAAGTTTCCGCAACATATTTCCAACAACTTTGACTCCCAAGAAGAAAATATTACTATAGTAAATTCACCAGAATGACCACATTCTGTACGAAACTTACCTGGAGAATAAATAATACACAAATTGGTTCACAATCATAAAGGCCTCTTTTCTTAAGGCTCTGTGAAGTGGTTCCCCTTTGTTCATTTTTATTTATATCTGTCTAACAGAAACATTGTTTCAAGATGAGTTGAAATAATGTTATAATAATGAATATCTACCCATCCAAGGTCTTCTTTCCTGTAGACAACCCTTTTAATTATATCAAATTTTCATTTTCTCTTGAAATATATATTATATTATATCAGCATACCAATATAACTTCCATTAAACGATATCCAAAAAATTCTTTAAAACCCCAAATCTCCTCCTACTGACCATCCATTCCATTTCTTCCTTTAATAGTGAAACTCTTTGAGACTTATCTACCTACAATGCCTGCTTGTGTATCTTGATTACTCTTCTTTTGTTGTTGAGACAAAATACCTGATGCCCAAAGTGAAGCAAAAAAAGATTTATTTCTTACAGTTTGGAGGTTTCAGTCCATATTCAGCTAGCTCCAAAGCAAGGTAGCATGACTGAGGGGCAGAGGTTCATGGACTCCACAAACAGCAAGAGCAAAAAGGGCAAAAGAGGGAAAACACGCCTTCTTCCAACCCTTACACTGTATGCTGGCTCCATCCCTGTGTGGGTGCAGCGGTCACACCACCAATCCCAGTGCTAGACGCCAAACCAATCACAAATGCTAGATTCAGCTGCCTCCATGACTATATGAGGCTTGGGGGGTCACCTAGACACAAACCATAATGCGATGCCTGATTCATTCACTATGCCTTACACCTCATTCATTATCAGCTCTGCTGTTTAACCAGTTCTGCTCTTATCACAGCCTTTAGTTTACTATTTTAAAGACTGTTGGCCACCGTTTTTATCCTTTCAGTGCCTATGAATTCAGTAAACCAGTCTCATCTCCAGTAATTTTTTTTCCCCTGCCTTCATGAATCCATTCTGCCTGGACATTTGCTACTTCATTTCAACATTGTATATCCTTGTCCTGCTATTAAAGCATGAATGCCAGCAGGATTAATTTGAGGACCTCCTCTCTTCTTCTATATTCATCTCCATAGAAGATGTTGGTCAATTTGAGGTTTTACGCAACCTTCACATCCTTAGAACTGCTATTGTTAATCTCCAGCCTGACTTTATTCCTAGGACTTCAAACTGCTGTATTCAACTTCCTATTCATGATCTCCATTGTGTTGTATAACAATACACTGCTAAAACTTATTTTGTCTTCTATGGGTGGAACACGGTTTTAGTATATGCCACAAAAGTTCATATGTTGAAATGCAATCCCTATTTTGAGATATTAAAAGGGTAGAAATTTAACAATGTTGTTTACTAATGTGCTATGGTTTGTGTCTAGATGTCCCCCAAAGCCTCATGCAGTCATGAGAGGGGAACTTTTCAGAATCTAAACTTTGTGACTGATTCATGGTCCTATACTGGGATAATGGGTGTGAGTGCTATACCTTCCCTGGAGGGTAGCCTGCATACAATATAAAGGACAGAAAAAGTCTTGTCACTTGTTTGTTTACTTACATTTGCTGTCTTTGCTGCCATAAACTGTTGCCCTCTGGCATGTGCCACCCTGCTTTGGAGCCAGGTAATTATGGACTGAAACCTCTACAAAATGTGAACTAAATAAGACTTTCCTCCTTTAAATTTTGGATGTTGGGCATTTTGTCTCAGCAAGGAGAAGAGTAACTAAGACACTTATGAGACTCTCGGAAAGAGATTAAGATTACATAAAGTCACTAAATTGGAGCCCCCATTGTTGAACTCTGGTGAGTTTATAAGACAAGGTAGACACACCAGGGGACTCACACATGTACACTACCTAGTGCCATGTGTTGTGCTACATGTGCTTTAAAATCTGCCAGCAAGGAAGCTGGCTTAGCTAAATGACCTCTTTATTTTTTCATAAGGTAACCCAGATTCAGATATTTCCTTTGGTAATACAAAAGTGACTAATATACTGAAGCAATCTTTTGATCTACTTACTGTTTTCATTGCTTTCAAATGGGAATACCCTTTCCAGGTATTGGTAATCCAGAGTAGTAGATACAGGCAAACACTTTGAGAAGCTCCTTTTAACCAGGTGTGGTGGTGCTTGCCCGTCTCCTCAACATTCTGGGAGGCTGTGGTAGGGAAATGGCAAATTCAAACCCACCAGAGGCAATTTAGTAACTTAGAAATACCCTTAGAAAATACATGTTAAAAATAGTAAAAGAGTTGGGGATCAAATATATAACTCAGTGTGAAAGCACTGGGTTCAAGTGTTAACATTCCAAAAGAAAATAAAATAAAAATTTAAGAAGATTTCTTTTCTTCCCATGCTACAAAGAGTGTAAATATTGTGGATTGTATCCTTAATGTATTTCTAAAATGTATTATTCACTACAACTGGTAAAAATCATATTTGTGCAAGTCACCATCCCATGTTGCCTATATAATTGCAACAGCCTCTTATTTTGTTACTTTCATAATTTTTTGTCCTGTTCAGTCATGTTTTCCCCTTGCCTTTCAGTGTGCTACTTCTAAAATATATATTAGAACTCACTGATTTTTCTCTACTGAAACATTTTAATGTCTTCCAATTTTGCTAGAAATAAAGCACAAACTCTTTGTGATTTCTAAAAATCCCTATGTTTGGTCCTAGGCAACATCTACTGATTCATTTCCTATCACTACTCCATGTATGTGGTCATAGTCATCAGTGAGACTGCAGATTGCCCCTGGAGAGAGTCACATCTCTTTTTATAACACAATGCATCTGCGAGAAGCTGTTTTGGAGTTGCCAGGAATCTTCATTTTATATTTTCTGGAGAAATCACAATCTCTTCCAAACAAACAAGTGGGAGATTGACCTGGCATGAACATGAATGTTGAGTTTCAGAAGAGATATGTTGCAAATATTTTAAGGAATAAACAGATTTACTACTTAGCTTAAACTGCATTGCTATATTATTCACCTCTACCAAAAAACATTCTGGAATATCTGCCATATGACTGCCTTATGAGGCCATATTTTTGTGGACTCAAAGGACAAAAAATATGTTGCAATATTTGCATTAGTAAATTTAGAAAAAGGACATTATGTTCTTCTTAATAAGCTTTCTATGAAACTGTTTAGAGAATGGAAAAGTTCAGAGTTACATGACTAGAAAAATGAGATCTTCACCTTGACTCAAAGCTTCAGAGATTAGAAGGTCACTTGGTAGCCTCTGTAAAGAGAGGATTGAATCTGTGCCCTTTTCCTTTTAAGATATTGACCTGGTCATTATCAACATCATCAGCTTCATCACACAAATGGACCCATAATGGGACTCACAGTGACTTTTGGTGTCCAGAATTTCTAACTGAAGCTTTCTGTTTTGTTTATCCACATTTAAAAAATGCTATAAAATTTAATTTTAAGGATGAGTTCTTATCTATAAATGTTACTCTGTAGCATTTATAAATAGCATTTCCAAGATATTTTCTAAAGGTCATATTCTAGGAATCACTACTTTTTTCTTTTCTCCAGGTAGAGGAACTAAAGAATTCATAGACTAAATGATCAGCATAAGATTACAAAGCTGTTAAATGATTGCCAATAAATGTTAATCCAAATATCAGAGTGCTTCCTGTTGTAATACTTTGCTCTCAAAATTTCTAAGAAATTAACACTACCAGAAAATTAAAGCACAAGAACACACTCGATTCCCTGTTCTTATTTAAGTTTGGATTGAAGAAACTATTTTGCATTTGGAGGAACACACACCCTAATAGCCATGATTATTTTTTCTGTTATTATATGGCTGTATTCTCCTAGAACTTACAGTTCAGTTGCTGGTCTGGACATAAATGTGATACTTTTGCAAGTCCTGCATTTTTATATACATATAGAGTGAAAACTCTTCTATATCCATTGGCTATAGCGGCATTTCATTAGAATTTCAAGGTAGCAATTATTTCCTAAGGTGAAAATAATCATCAGCTAGACAGCACCCCAGCTTACATGAAAGTTATAGGAAAGATGATTATTAAGACATTTTATCCATTAGTCACATTTTCTTAATGGAAAGTTGTAATTAATTACAAGTGCATCATTAATTCAAATGTAACATTAAAAAAAATGCAATGACTTTTTAGTGGGCAGCCATGTTTGGAGTTGCACATGAAATAGACAGCATCCAAAGTGCCTTATTTTATTAGCGCCAAAAAACTACTCCTTGTAAATGTATAAGATAATGGATAATTTATTAAATATTGACAAGAAAGCATGCAATGAAAAGGTCTTATAAGGAGGCAGCGGAGAATTCTCACTCAGCAGCCTACATCTCTATTCTATCATCCACATCAAAATATTTGTGGGGGCATTTTGTGTGCTAAGCATTTCCTCCTTCACTGGGTGACACAGGATAGGAAAAATAATCTTATCTTCAGTTACCTTATTATCTACCACCTGCAGGCAGATCTCAGGTTGAACTAATGAGAAACAAAAGATTTTGCACCAGTGTGATCCCGTGTTTTTCTTAGAAATAAAGTTGCATCTGATATTCCTAGGCATAATAAAATAAACCAACAACATGAGAGTTTACTTCCACAGACAAGCACACACACACACACACACGCACACACACACAAATATGTTGCAAGAATTTTGCATTCTTTAATTCTGAAGCAGACCAGAGCATCCTTAGACTATATCATTCTAATTCAGCCAAGCTAGTAGATACTACTCAGTGTTAATTATGCATAAAAAATTAAAGAGTGTTATTTATGGCTGTTCAGTGATAGATGTACTTATACTGTACAGTCAGGGTCTCCCAGCAGGCTGCTGCTTCATCAGTGCTCACTGAATTTTAAAAGCACTTTCCAGATATATTTCCGATGGGGGCTTTTGAACCCAATGGCCACCTTGATTGAACCGGTCTCAGTGGTCCCTGGCAGCATCCCTTGAGAATCTGCAGGCTTTGAGCTTGATTAGGCTCTGATTGATGTGTGCAACTTAAATCAGCTCCCAGGAAGTCCATGAAGAATGAAATGCCACAAAGCTGCATGAGCTCAGATAAATAGATAAAGTGAAATTAGCTCTGATAGAGACATTGAACATCCAGATATCGACCAAGAGGTCAGACCATTCTCCTACTTGACTTCTGAACACACAATCGGAAAAAGTAGCAACACAAAATTAGAGGCTGTTTCACTTGATAGCAACACTTGGTGTAGCTGACCTTGAATGATATTAGAGACAGCATCTAATTCTGTCCCAACACCACACATACCAAAATGGCAATTTATGTTTTCCTAGTTTTGGTTTTCTGGAAAAGAAGAAAACTTTTTCAGGTTCCTGCTTATTGTAAAGTAACTTTGTGACACAAATTGAACTATGTATTTTATACATAGTCCTGTTTATAACCCACAATGATTTAGAGATCAAAAAGGATCTATCGCTGTCATTTTCTAATGGAAAATACAATTAAATAATGTGTTTAAGGTCACATAAGGAGCAAGAAGTTCCTCTGCCCCAGAGTTGTGCTTTCGGCTGCTCCTCTGTCTTCATCCTTAACTATCTTTTGTGCTATGATTTCTCTCTTTGCTCCTTGACTTTAATATTCTGAGATAGTTTCCTCTTATTTTTTTCTTCCCTTTGATATATTTTGATTTTCTCCACCTCGTCCACATTACATCTTCTCCTTGAACCACAGGTCTCAAAAAATTGCTAGGTTAGATGTTTATTATAGTGATACTGCACCTGAACAAAAGACAAAATCCCTTTTCAACAATGAGTGGTTTGGCTGATAAATTATATGTTTTCCCTTTAGAATGTAACCTGTTCAGCCTCATGTCTGAGAATATCGCAAGGAATCAGGCACTGAGGAGAAACCATGACCGTCTATGGATGTTAAAGCAATTTTTTCTCTAGGATGTGAAAGGACATTAGAACTTTTCCTGAGTAAATTTCACACATAAGGGCCACATAGCATCTATGAAGTAAATGGAAGATTTGACAAAATCTGATAGTGAATTCTACCTAAGCATCAAAGTGTTATTCATTCCATTCTACTACTAGCTTTATTTTACATCTATAATTGCAAGCAGATTAGAAAGAGAAATATTTTCTAGAAAGTTATCAAAGGCAATTTACCTGTCCAGTAGCAGGCAGAAAGAGAATTATTTGTTGAAAGAATTGTGACAGGCATCTTTCTTTATCTGAAAACCTATGTAGATGAAATGTGATTAATGATGTAGCAGAGAGCAGACTTACTGTATTGACTTTTCTACCCACTGATATATTATAGTCTGCCCAGGAATCACTGTCTCTTCACATGTATCCTGCCACCGGTACATCCTGCTACACCCCAAAGTCCATTTTGAAGGACTCACCCTTTCTAATCACATTATTTATTGAATCCAATATGATCATGATTTCAGAAGAGAAGATACTTGGTCAACATAGAGTCTACTTTTATGACTACATTGTTTACTAACCAAAGCATTAATAGGACAGACAGTATGATGCCCTGCAAGTATGAGAATTTGGATAACACACTTTAAAGCAAATGTAATAAATGTTTACTACTTGCTTATTATGACAAGAGGGTATTGGAAATATGGACCATCCAACTTTAGAATGATGTGATGCATATGGGTAGACAATGTGAGGGAATAAAATACGCACTTACACTCAAGGATTCTGTAGAGAATATCTAAGTTTGCAAGGCTTCTTCCTCAGGTATGCTTTTGATATTTGCAATACTGAAAACTCCTAAATCATGTGCCTTTGTCCTCTTTGTGCAGAATTCTCAAATACACAATAAAATTGTTCACATGTCAATTGATATTTGTCATATACTAATTTCCAAAATTACACACAGCGATTAATTTAAGCTAATACCTATAGGGGCCTTGTGAGTTACCAAAAAGAACATTATTAACAGATCTTCTCAAGAAAAGAATAAGTAGAGCCAGCAGGAGGAAAAGGAGAATTAATCAGTACTTCTAAACCATGAGTTAAAAGCACACAGCTTCCACTGTAGACTAAAAGAAGAGGGGAACTTTGGAATCAGAGAGAGCTGGTTATGAGTTCTTACTATCTATGTAAGATTGAGAAAATTACTTTACCTCTCTAGTCCTGTGCAATAGAGACATAAAAACTTCCTGCTTCTTAGAACAGTTGTGAGGGTTTCAAAAGACACAGTACAGTAAGACTACAGATGCAGCCTGGCAAATACACATCCTTAAATTTTACTTGCTTACTTCTGTTATCTATATTAGTTCCAGCATACAATCCAAGAGTAAATCTGTTTATCCTTCTAATTTAACTCTAGCTTAAAAATCAAAACAGACAATCTTCTATTTCAATCCTAAATAGTTGGAAAGATTCTGAAAACACTAGCTAGATTCCTGTATGAAATACATAACATGTTCTGAATAGTTGCTAAAAATATAATTGCATTATTAGGTGAAATTGACTGAAGTATTTTATTTGCATGTGTAACACTGTAGACTTTACAAGTCTAGTAGACAGTGATACTTTTCATTTAATTTTTAAGCTAGTGAATTTCAAGAGTGGGTATTTTCATATTCATGGAATCAAATATCTATCTATGCTTTGGAATCAGAATGGAAAATCAAATTTAAATTTTCAACTACTCTTGAACAGTGAGGAATATTTAGAAGAGAATAAAAAATTAATATTAGGTAATCATCACAGTCTCTGAGTCTTGTCTCATTGAATTTCCTTGTGGCTTTTACAAAATCATAGCTTATCTTTACCCCCCTCCTTTTTTATTTTACCAGTTTGCAAATTTGACATAGTAGTGGAATCATACTTTGTGTCTGGAGATCTATTAAGAAAAGCATAATGGAGCTGCAAGCACCTTAGAGCTGTCACTGTAATTCTAATCCTCCCACAAAATTAAATTAAGATATTATTCAAGGTATGTTTTTAAAATAAAATAGTTACCATTAAATGTTTACTTCTATTGATGCATAAAATAAGGCTATGAGATTAATATGTCCACAGGGAAACCAATATGAGTGTTTTGCTAAATTCTATGAGTCTTACTAACAGCATTTCCTCAGAAAAATACAGCATATAGATTTCAAAACAGAACTATTGGCAAATAAATTTGGCATATGATTTTATTTCTTTTCCGTTAGTCTGCCATTCTTATGCTAAGAATGAGTTCCTAAACTGTTGGCCATAAATATGGAATAAATGATAGCAATATCTAATTACTTATCCAATCTGGAAGTCTGGATATCACTCTTGTCTGGTTTCCATCTATCTTTTCCCACATCAAACTAATTACCATAGCCTCTTGAGTCTCCCTCCAAATATCATTTTTCATTTTTCATCCATTCCAGCTGCCACCCTCACAGCTAAAGTAAAACCCATTCCAATTTTATCAAGGTAATAAAAAATTAAGTCTTTTTTTTTAACATTTGCAATTACTGTATCTCCAGAATATTTTCACATGCCAGTTACCAGTTACTATGAAATTGAAACATGTAACTCAATTGCTGTTTTCTACCAAACATACAAAAACTTTCAACAGTCATCACCATTTCCAGTGGTTACCATTCATTTCTCAAATTATTTATGCACTTTGGTAGGATCTGGCACTTCTTCATCATCCACAGCTTAACTACAATTACTTTGGGAAATGCTTTATGTTGATTATTTAAAAATCTTTTCCTAGTGTTGTAATTATTAGGTCAGACTACCTGAATTCTCTCTGGATAGTTAAGTTTAACCAACTCAAGATCTGCTTGTCTTTTCTAAAACTCAGTTTCTCCATCAACAGAAGAAGATAATTAGTTCTGATATAAATGATGCAAGTGATGGCTAACATTAAGTACTGCAGTGTTGGAAATACTCGTAAATGTATAGTCAACATTTGCTCTCAGTTATTGGGTTATGTAAGTTGTTTGAGGACACATTATCTCCTCTTCATATCAATGGACAGATATATGAAATGCCTTAGTTATTAGGCAACTATATTATCAACCAAATAATTCAGTCAGAAAGAATAGAATCTACAGAATCTAGTTAATCTAATAGAATGTAGTTAATTTGAGAATGAAAGATTTCTCCCCATATTAAGTGGTTTACAGGATCTTTGAAAAGGCAGACATAATAGACTGGTTTATACTTTTGAAAAAATCCCAAAACTAGAACACAAAATCTGGACTCCACAGCAATTTATGAACTTTAATAACATGAAATTGAACCTCACAGGAAAAATCTACTTCATTCCTTAAATAAACATCAAAGAGATGAGCTGAGCCAGATCTGAGTCTAAAGTAAGTAATTCAATGATTCTGACTTTGGATTTTCCCTACAAACATAAAGGAATACTGCTTATCTTTTAGATTTTTTTCATCTGGTTTTTGGTAAAAAATCAAAAGATAATTTATGTAAGAGGCCTAATATAATGCTTTGGCATGTAATATGGACTCGGTGGGGAATGTGTCATAATTATTAGCCCAATTGACATCCATATTGCTTTGTTGCCATAGTTACCAAGTATATCTATTAAACAAAAATTTTCTTTACACGTAGTCACCGTGTGACACTTTTGTGGAAGTTCAAATAGTTGACATGGTACTGAAACAGTAGACTGTTTGTAAAATGTGAATCTAGTTCAAGGACCATCCTCTACCGTCAAGGTATTAGAAAGGGAAGGAATGCAAAAGCTTACAATATTTGTTTAAACAATAGTTTGGAGAGGAAACTGATAATTCATTTCTTGCTCCTAAATTAAATCAAAGAATATTTTTTAGACCAAAGAGAAAAATTCATACATATGTTTGTCACTCTATCTATCTAACCTACGGCTAAAGGTAAATCCCAAAAGAAACTATCTAGAATATAAAGATTATCTACAATTCTAATAAACACTTTCTTGTGGGTCTGACTAGCAAAAGTAATGTTCTAGATAAGAAACCGAATTTATTCCCTTACATTTTAAATAGCCAAAATTTAGGAAACTATTGAAAACAGTCATGTTATTCCCAATTATGTGTTACAAGGCATTTATTTACATAAACAATAACACACACACACACATGTATCCTTCAGAATTTTCATACAACCATGTAACATACAAGTATTAATACAGTAAACATAAACTCCTACACTTGGGCTGGGGATTTAGCTCAGTGGCTTAAGTGCCTGCCTTGCAAGCACAAGGTTGTGAATTTGATCCTCGGTACAAAAATGAAAAAAAAAATCCTACACTTATATTAGGATTTAAACAGTATCACAGAATATGTCTTTGGAAAACATATAGAATAACTGCTGCTCAAATCCAGATAAATACCCAATACAGATTATAGAGTTTCTTATTCACTTTCTATTTCCAGGGACTAAAATATGTGGGCTTGCATGTTTATATCCTAATAAATGGCATTAGATAATTATGGAGCTAAAAACAAGTACTTCTTCCCCACAGCCCCTTGATCATATACATAAAGTAAACAATAAAGAAATACAAAGCAAGCAGAATAACTCTTAAAATACCAATTATCAACACAGCTGCAATGATATTCTCACAAAAACCTATCATTACTCCAGTTAATGAGTGGTGAGCAGAAGTACAGAAGACTTTTCCCTTGATCCAAAATATTCAGAACATTAACCGAGAAACTGACGATTAATCTCAGGTAATATAAAGACCTATCTTCAGAGGATCATTGCTCAAGCAATATTCTATTCAATCTAGTTCAGATTGCTGATCTATAATGATTTTAAAAATATTAGAGAATTTTTACAAAAAGCTTGACTTAAAGTCAGCTAATTCAATGTTCCTTTTCCTAATTCAGTGTCAAATATATCCAACTGTACATGTATAATATCATGAAGAATGTTTCAGTCATAGAATTTTAAGTATTTTTTACAAACAACCAATGACTTATTCATCAACCGTTTGAATTATCTGTAAATAACGTTAAAACACAAATAGACTGTCAAAGTTACCAGAGATATTGATAGAAAAAGGGAATGTTGAAGGGTATGCATCACTGTCATAAAATAAACCTTACACAATAATGATAACAACAAAGAGAAACAGGGAGATAACAGATAAAAATCTTTTCAATACATAGCATGACAGGGAGAAAAAATTAAAATAAGAATGGAGTGTTCATGTTCTAAAGAAAAAATTAATAAGGACAAGATAAGTGTCCAACAATAGGAGATATTTTGCTATCTTTATTTAAAGGACTACTATTTAGTCACTGAAAATAGTATTTCAAGGGAAGGCTAACTGGCTTAGAAAACTGGTTGCAACTTATTTTAGTCAAGCTAGTGTCAGAAGTGTATGCATAATGAATTATATAGGGACATATGTAAATATTATGCATAATAGAGACAGAGACAACAGAAAAGATGCACAGAGAATGGAACACCACTTAGAAGAATTATGAATCAAGGTGTTCACATTCTACAGTGTTTATTTCTGGAATTCAGTGAAAGATGTGTGTGTGTGCTCTGTTTTGTTGCTTTTTGTTTATCTTTGTTTTCTACTTTCCTTAAAATGAGTATGTACTATTTAAAAAAAATAGATGGTAGCATATTTTTAACTTTAAAAGACTGAGATGCTTAGTGCATGTCAAATAATGAGAAATATCTCAGCTCTTGAGAACTCAGAACAAACTTAACTGAAATCAACTTTTCCACTGCCAACCACTGCAGTTACCCTTCCCTGAGCATCTGACAGGAAGCATGAAACATATTAATTATTATCATTGCTGTATGAGAAAGCATAGAACCCTGCTGGTCAGCAGCAGCTGAGAATCCTTTTGTAGAGACAAAAGCTTCGGTGGCAAATTGGTCAACACTGTGAATCAGGGAACTGAACATTTTCTACATGCAGTGAGTGCAAACTTCTTAACATGCTTTTAAAAAACATTTAAATTGAAGACGATACTGCTATTCTTGTATAAAAAATAAAAACCACTTCATTATGGACTGCAATCAAGTTGTTTGTGGTTCAAAGGGTAAAACAAATTTCCTAATGCTATCCAGCAAGCAAAAGCACACAGAATTTGAATTTTGCAGTCTTAAGGCCTCAAATATTACTCATCTCATTCTTTTATAATGAGAAGATGAATGCCTTTCCACCTGCCTACAAACCGGAGCTCTTCTATGAACAATGAACAATAGACTCTAGGTTATTCTTAACTAATTATAAATTATAATTTGTCTATTTGAGCAAAACTTAGAAATAATCTAAAGATCCTACAAAGAAGAGTTTAATAAATACTTTCACATGGGCTACTATGTCATGTAGTTACTTAACAGCATTTGAAGTTTATAGTTACAAATATTTACTTAATTTTATTACTAGTAGTTAACATTTCTACTATTAACCAAATGTTAGGTATGTGCTTAACAGTTTATTTTATCTATTTTATGTCCCATAAATGCCTTGAGGTAGATTCTATTATTAGCCTTATTTTACACAGAAGCTTAGTAATATGTACCAATTCCCACAGTTGGAAAATAGCTAGCATTTGAATTCAAGAAGTGAGTGGGATCCAATATTGCCTGTAAATTATTATCACAACTGTATTGAACATATAGAGTAGAGCTTGGGATATAGTATACAGGTGTAGCTACAGTAGAAGCTTCTGCATGGTGGAATTTTAAATACTTATATTATCTTCAACAATATCAATATATTTTTTCTGCAGTGAAAAGTGTATTACTGGGCTAAATCACAAAATAATTTTCATTTCCATCAGTTTCAATATCTCAATGTCATGATTTGTGTATGATTACATCTACCTAGATTTATGATAAAAAGACAGTTCATTAAAAGTACATATGTATTTAACCCCAACCCAAACACTATCCTCTATTTTCTTGGAGGCATGAGGTATTTCAGAAGCACAAGATCCAGAGGAAGCAGCCCATAATGAAGTAAGTTTTCTATCCTGAGTGATTCTATTCTATTCTATTCTCTCTGAAGTGTCTACAGTGCCTCATCTGTGCTCTGTTGGGACATTCAATTCCATAGTCCCGACAGAGCTGAAAATGGCTCTCCCGACCCCAGTAACTCACAGGTAACACACATAGAATGAATGATACACATGATGTCTGGATGTATTACATCATATAATCCAGACAGAGCTATCTCCTGAGAATTCCCTTGAGCCATTGTCCTCTGAGATTCAATGGTGGATAATAAAGTTAGACAATGAAAGAGCAGAGTGCTGCCTCTACCCCACCCATCCTGCCTATGTTGAATTAATTCCTCAAGTTTGCAGCTAAAGATACTAACCATTGATGATTTTATGAGTACTGAAGTCCTATACCCAGCTGTTTATTCTCACCACAAGATTACTGAGCACATTTCACAGCCAGGCCTATGATTAGTAATGAATCAGCTCCCAGCATGGGAATGCTGTATATTGAAGTGTCTTGTGGCCCGAGCTTGTGATGAGGAAACACATTTTTATTAGCATTATAATAACTTCAAATCTATTTTTGGGATCTGGACTCAAAAAAGTTAAGAAGCAGAATTACTCAAGTTTCTCTATGCAATGTTTGAAACATATTAAATGTGCTTAATGTATTGTAAATACCTGTCCACTCCTAGAGCATAGTGTATGTCTGAATAAACAGTTATTCCTAGTGGCATTAAGATTTTGTGAGGGATATAGGGATCTGTAGGATTCATCTGTTCATAATAGTCATCCTTTATTTACTTATGCACCATTGGAGTATGTAATCAGATTTGCAAAACTAATTTATCTCAGTCAAACTCCCAACATCACAATCCTTCAATCATTTTCCATCCATCTTAAAAGAAAGTGGACAACTAAGAGATGTATTTAAAACTCAGACCACCAAACCAGAGGCAGATCTAACATTTACACTGACCCTCCTTCTAGTCACATGTCTAAAGATAGCTCCAAAAGACAGGACTTTGTGTGTCAATGAAGAGAATGTGTCCATCTTACGGCAGCAACTTGAGAGCTGATCAAATCACCGTTGTATTTGTGGTGAAGCACACAAGTTCTGGGACTGCTTCAAACCTTTTAGTATCTTTGGTTCTTCCACTCTGTCTTGTTCTCTAAATACTGAAGAGTTGGGATTTGTATGTTACTTACTCCTTGTGCTTGTTTTATTTTTATTTTCATTTTTAATTTCTCTATAGTTTTCTTGAAAGCACTGGGCTTGGAGCAGCAAGTGATACAAACTACACTGTCCGTAAAAACTTCTATGGGGTAGCTCTCCCATCTCTTTAAGGGACCTGTTGCTTCCATCGTAAATTGGTTATGGTTGTTACACTGCTCTCACTTTCTCTCAGAACATAAAGGCGATCATGCACTTTTAGGCTCCAAATCATTAAAGGCTTCTATTACTTTCAGAAAAGGAAATTAAATGCAACAGGCCACGCATTGTTCTCTTCCTCTGCTTGCAAAAACACTTCCTCTATGGGCTCCAAATCAGCCATGGGCCCTCTACCAGGCAGTTTCTTCCTTGTCTTTGTTCTTAGCTCTAGCCTGAGTGTTCTGGTCTAGAACTTTGGATAACTTGTTTTCTTGTTTCATTCTAGTTCCTTCTCTACTGCCATCTAACCACTACATTTTTCTCTAAAGTTTCAATGTAACTATCTATTTCTGTGATACTTTCATTTGTATAGCATAGGTTATCTTTTTTGTAAGTATTTACTATACTTATTACTATTTATTCCATACAATGTATTTTTTCTTTCTCTTCTTGTTTTCTGTTTTGCACATTGAAATGCAAGCTTGCTACTAAGTAAAAGCATTTCTCTTACATTAGAAAGTTCATCCTTCTTTCCTGGAACAGTAGTTAGCACATAATAGGCATTTAGCAAATATTTCTTAGATAAGTATTTTCTTTAAACTAGCTTGAAAATACAAAGTTGTTCAAATAATTCCTTTTTTCTCCCCTTGCCCACAATTTCAAGTGTGGCTCTGTAGCTTTAAAATAAAACCTTGATTTTCCTCTATTATCCTTTTCTCAATCCATGAGAAATGTCAGCTTTCCTTGTTACGGTCACTTTGAAGAATTAAATGAGGGGAGTTGTACGTAAAGTTTATTTTTTGTACTTTGTGAAGGAGAAGTGAGTGCCATGGAGCGGAAGCAAGGCATAAGGTCTCTTTGTCCAGAATTTTTCTTTATGGAAAATGAAATTGCTCACAGAAAGAAGAGATTGGGAGACAAAACACAGTTCCCATAGTTTAGTGCGTTTTGGTTATAACCATTTGGGTCTCTCCTATTCTGACTGGCAGCTTAGACCCTTTATTTATTCCTACAGAGGCAGCACATGTCCATAGCGCCGTATAGAGGCGGGTGTCAGGGTGCAGGGTTACAAATGAACATGGGACACTATCACAGCAGAGGACTTAAATCTCTTTAATGCAGGATGAGCTTTACCTTAGAAAAAAGATTTTGGCTAGAGGTCAAGACATATTCTTTAAATCATATTTATTAGTGACAAACCTGATGTTTTGTTTTCACCTGTCTAATTCAAGGTTCTGATTCTTTCAACTGAATTACATGTCTGATTGAGAGGAGGAGGATGAATTTTTCATTTCTTAAATCCAGACTCCTACATGTTCTCTCCCCTTTTATGCTATTAGGCTCCTCATTATGAGTACAGTCACACACTCAGCAGTTAATGAAAGGGCATTAAGGGCAGCACCGTCTATTAAATATTACAGAAAAGGAGAAAAATAAGACATTGTATGACCTCCTAGAATTAATTTTCTAGTGGTCACGCAAAGCCTTTCTCACACATTGACCATTTGATGTATCTAAGGGCAAACTAGCTTGAATAAATATGCAAAGTACAAAATTATTATTTTTCCCTAAAATTAAATGATTAACATTCTTTCTCATTTTGCACCTCTTCCCCCTATTACCCTAGGCCACTTGTTCAGGGAAGACAATGCGATCCGAACACCATTAAAGCTGCTAGTTTCCTTTCTTTTCAAAAGGAAAGAAAGCAAACAGGCAACAAATAAGCATGAAGTAATCCAGAAGCAGATACAAAGGTCACTTCAGACCTATCAATCCCATCAAGAGCAGCCAGCGGAGGAGGCATCTGTCAGACTTTAATCAGCTACAACGGATGGGGTGAAAAATGAGAGGCGTTCTGGGGTAATCACTGCCACCCTGTGCTTTCTCCTAAAACCATTTGTTTGATCAGCGGCCATTGTATTCAGTACTCCATTGGGTTCATAATGAACATATCTTAGGGCATTGGAAATAAAAAGGATACAAGAAGGAAGGAAGGGAAGTAGAAGATAGGGTGAGAGAGAAAGAAATACGAGAGGCCAGGAGGAAGTGTCTGTCCAGTGTCTTTCACTGCAATATACAAAATGAATGCAGTGTTGGGGAGGGAGTGGCAAGGAGAAAATTGAAAAGATTATTGCATTCAGATCAGCAAAGGCTGTGGGAATCATAGCAAGAGATTCTGACCCTCACAAGAACACAGAAGAGCCATTAAAATACCAACAGAAGTAACATAGTGCTCTTGGGGCAATGATCACTTGTTCTGTTGCAAAAAGATTACCTCTGACGATGACACCCCAGTTATAGCTTCCTGGGTAACTTTACTCTAACACCTTATGTGGTCCTCACAGGTGTGTAAAGGGCAGGTGTGTGGAAAAGTAAGCAGCTTAGCAGGAAGGTGAGCTGCAAGTATCTACTCATTCAGGCATACTACATTTTTCGTAAGGGACAGGGAAAAAAGGTTTGTAGCTGGCTCAGTGGACAGAACTCCTGGAAGGACACAGGAGCTCACAGAAAGCTTGGAGGGATTATAATGTTCCTATATGGAACATGGGAACATAATTACAATTATGGCAGCTTCTACCTACTTCACTCAACATGTTAAGCCATGTTCAAGAAGTCTGGAAACTTACCTGGACAAAGTAGTGCACTGTACTTGACATGGAATACTGAGGAAAGCTGGGGATATTCAGGACACCTGTAGTGGAATTCCAATGTGTGTTTCCATTTTAGATAATCTCTTCCTATAGAGCATCTACTCTGGAAGACAATTCAGTGCTTCTCTTACACAAACTAAGGATTCCTCAAGATGGATTGAAAACAAAATATTACCAGTGTACCACCACGCACTCACTAAGGGAACATATATGAATATTGCTATGATATGAACAGCAGCCTACAATGTGGGGCTTAAGGGAAAACCTGAGAAATGTGAACAAGAAGCCCGAGACCCCCAAAATAGTATAAGCTGGTGGAGCAACCATTATAGAACCTGCAGAATCTCCTTGTGAAATATTTGGAAAAAATCTTTCAGAAGAATGTATCATTTCTATTGTAAAAACTAACCCAGGATTAATTTTACAAATCTAAATGAATGCCATTTACTTTGAAGAACATGTATTTCTATTCTGATCATGCCACTTTTCAGCAGATAACACCAAATTATCCTATTTTAATAACTTCCGAAAGGGTAGGTCGTAGATAAAGGACATATTATCAAGCTGTACCAATGCCTTTAAATGGATGTCAGGGCTGTGTCCCACCCACATCCTATGTGTGCTCCTGTTTCTCCCTTAAATATGCCCTCCCTGTGAATGGTTATAGAGCCACGCTGATCTTCAAAAAGTTCCTAAAGGCAGAGGGGTCCCTAGAATTTAAGAGACAGCCACATAGAGAAAATCTCGGCTTCTGGCAAGTGTGAAAATCCACACGAAGGAGTGGAGGGAAGACTGCACTGCCGCTTTTCTTTCTTCTCCTGCATCCCAGGTCCCCACTCCAGGAGGAGAGGCCCGTGACAAGGCAGTGACAGGATTTCATGTTTTGCCTTTCAGTTCTAAGTGATCCTTCTGTATGTAATATGCTTGACTGCTTCTCAATTCTTTTCTTTTTGTGTCTTACTTTTTACTCCTTGTTAAGACAAAATACCTGATGCCCAAAGATAAGGGAAGGAAAGGTTTATTTCTTATGGGTTTCAGTCCATACTCAGATGGCTCCAAGGCAGCGTGGCATGGCGGGGCCACCATTCAGGGCGGCCACAAACAGCAAGGACCAACCAGCAAGAGAGAGACACACATTCTCCCGCCCTTAAGTGGTATGCTGACTCCGCCCCTAGGTGGGTGTAGCCCTCACACCACCAATCCGAGCACTAGACAACGGACCAATCACAAATGCTAGATTTGGTCCAGTCCATAATTCCATGAGGCTTGGGGGTCACTGACATAAACCATCACAATGTCTATCTGGTTTCCTTCATTTTTAAGGTTAGGAGAGCTGGTATTTCTTTGATGTTTCATTTGATGGGAAAAAAAAATTCTTCATTCCCTTCCAAAATAACACATAGAATCATTGAAGTGGCTTGCTTTCTCAAAAATTGACCTGGTATCCAGAAAATTATTGACTTGTAGTAGATATTGAAATCTATTCCTAAAGCATCAAATCTCAGTATTTTGAGACTAATCATTTGTGTACTAAGCATTTACAGATAACTTTCTGTGATTCCAAAATAAAATTCATTGTAAATGTTTGCTTGTACCCTAGTGACCTAGGAAAGTAAATTTAATAAAATATCTTGTATTGGTATAAAAATCCTTAGAGTAAAGCCTATAAATTGAATTAAACACATCATATTTCTCTTCATTAAAAAACCAATTTTGATATTATTCTACACTCTCTTGTAGGAAGGAGAAACTTTCAATTGCCTCATTAAATATGACTCTAAAGAAGTTCAAATATGAAATGTTTATTCCACTTATTGCATTTTACCCTTATGATTCATACAAATTGATTCATTTGTGCAACGTATGTTGCTAGTAAATTATATTCAGCAGTACTCCAGTTTTCTGGCTGTGTATTCACAGAAGAATAATTTTGAAAGAACAAACATTTAAGTATCGAACTAGGATATAGCTCAGTGGCACAGCGCCTGCCTGGCAAGCAGGGCATCAAGTTTGATTCCCACTACCAAAAATAAATAAATTGTCTTCCACACAGTATAGTTTTTCAAACTCAACCAAAAAGTCTATAATTAATGATGTCATCTAAGAACACTTATAGAAATATATTCTCTCTGGCAAAAACTGAAGAATCTTTCATTTAAAGTGTCATTTTTATACATTTTGAAAAATCACAATGTCAATATTATGTCTTCATGGAATTTCTGAGAAATTCCATGGAGACATGGAATGTGGCTGTAATGGTAAATGTTCTCTGAAATAAGTTACTATGTTTGTGTTAATCATCTAATTTCTCTCTTCCTCTTTCATTTTTAATTTATGTACAACACTTCCGACCAAAAAGCAGAGGCAATCCACTGGCTGAGTTTAATCAACCCTGTGTGAATTTGCAAAATCCAAAATAAGGCATGTGAGATAATTGTTTGGAAATGTAAGCTAAGGCATGGGAACAAAGAATGCTAATGTTCCTAAATCCCTCTACTTGATATGTAAAGTTTGAATAATAAGAAAACCTAAAGTGTGCTAAAATGAAGGTGCCATTGACTTTCCAAGTATAACTATAATTCTGCAAAATTGAATTTAATACCTGAATATCAATTCAAAAGGAAACTCTGTATCAAAGTTAAAGTATAAAATAAAAGGGCACACAGTGCTCTAAAATAATAATATTGCTGAATGTTGAACAAAAAGCATTATTTTAAACCCATATACTCTGGTTTCTTGCCTGGATTAGCAGTTCCTGCTCAACCATAGTCTGCCCTTTTCTGTTTATTTTGTTTCTTGACTGTACTCCTTTGCATAGCAATTAACTAGCAATATGAGTTTTTTCTAATATGGACAAAAATTCAGGGATCAGAATATAACTTGGAATCCTTGGTTGATGGGCATTTGGGTTGTTTCCAAGATGTAGCTATAAACATGAGTGCACATATATCACTCTCTTATGATATTTTTAATTCTTCTAAAAAGATACCCAAAAGGAGAATAGCCAGGTCAAACAGGACCTCAAATCCTAGTTTTTTGAGCAATCTCCACACTGATTTCCTCAGTGGTTGTACCAGGCTACACACTCCCATCAGCAGTGAAGAAGGGTACCCTTTTTCCCCACAGCCCTTCTGGTGTTTGTTATCAGTTGGTTTTTTGATGACAGCCATTCTTTCTGGGTTAAGATGGAGTCTCAGTGTTGTTTTAATTTGCATCTCTCAAATGACCAATGACATTGAAAAATTTTTATGTATTTATTTGCCATTTATATTTCTTCATCTGAGAAGTATGTATTCATTTCAGATGGATTGGGACTTTGAATTTGGAGGGTCTGATTTTTGTTTGATTCTTTATATGTTCTAGATTGTTAAAAGATGTGGCTTTTATATTAATGGAGTACCAGTCAGCCATAAAGAAGGATAAACTGGAGGCCTTTATAGATAAATGGGTACAACCTGAGACTATTATACATGAAATAAATCAGGTCCATATGCATAAACATTTTATTGTCTTACTAAGGTAAGAAACTGACTGAGTAAATAAGATCCAAAATGAACAATAAATATTGTGAATGGGGAAGAATCTGTTTAAATAAAGACAAATTATTGATAGGGGAAAGGAGAAAAGAAAAAAGGCAAAACAAAACAAAACAAAACTCATGCATACAAAATGTAGTTAAGATAGTTATAAAGTTAGTTTCTCTTAGTTCATTGAAAAGAAAGTTTTGTGTTAATGCTGTTTGGATAAGAAACAATGCCTATGTCTTATACTCTGAATAACTACTATGAAGACAACAATACAGAATGTGTTAATTATTGGTAACTGTCCTACTAACCTGGTTTTGAAACTCTGTTTCATTGTTGTTTTTATCTTTTCTCTCTTTAAAATAAAAAAAAATGTATTAACTTTATCTTTGTACACTAACTTCATTTTTGTGGAAAATGTCACTCTAAGTTATTCTTCATTTTTGACAAGTATTTTTATAATCATGGGGCTGGAATCAATGTCTCTCCATTCTGAATTCAATATGCTTTCTAATGTAGCCCATCAATTTTCATCAGTACCTGTGGAACGTTGCACTGATTAGTCATAGTGCCATTTTACCCGATTTGTAGTTAACACCACAACCATCATCTTCAAACGTTGTACAGTGTACAAAATGCCAGGAATAGAGGGGTGAGACCTACTTCCCTCCCTAAAGATGTTTAGGGTTAAGTAAAGAAGATAAATACATAAAAAATGGGTTTCTGTTACCTGCAGGAAAAAACAATGCTCCTTTAAAATATCGAAAACAGAAAAATGTTGGAGGATTTACTCTTTCAGTTTCAGACTATATTGCAAAACCATGGTAATTAAGAAAGTGTGGTGCTTTCATAAAGTTGGATATAAATCAATGATAAAGTATTGAAAGTCCAGAAGTAGACCTTGATATGTATGGCTAATAGGTTTTAGAGAAGGATACTTAGTAATTCAATAGAGAAATAGTATCAAAATAATTCTTATTTAATTTGAGATCTACTTTCAAAAAATGAATTTAGATCCTTAAATTAAACTGAATACAAATTTTAACTCAAAATGATCAGTAAATATAAGTGCTGACATTTTGAAAGTTTTAGAATGATTGGGGCAAATCTTTGTGTTTTGAGGTTAGGTATGGATTTGTTTGATGCAATAATATGGTCATACAGAATAAAAGAAAAAATTGATAAATTGAATGTCACAAAAATTAAGAGCTATTCCATTTCAAAAGATGTCAATAAGAAGGTAAAACCATAGGCTGCCAATTAGGGGAAAATATATGCAAATTAATATTCAAAGAAAAGTTTGCCTCAAGCATATATTAAGAAATTTTGTAATTCAAAAAAGTCAAATAATCCAATTCAAAATAGACAGTAGATTCTTAAAAATATTTAAAAACAAAAAAGATATACAAATGCTTAATAAGCACGTGACAACATTCTCAATATCACTAAATTATTAAGGAATGCAAATTTGAAATACAACAAGAAGTGACAATATCTACAACACTGGCTCCATTCCAAAAGACATACTTAAAAGTGTTGACAAGAATGTTGATAAACTTGAACCCTCATATTGAACAGTACAACTAGTTTGAAATATAGTTCAGCAGCCTTTTAAATTCCTGAACTTAGAGTTATGACCTAGCAAATATGCTCATAGGCATTTACTAAAGAGAAAATACATATGCAAACAAAGACCTATACACAGTTCATGTGCAATATATTATTAAATTGTATAGGTTACATATACACAAATATATATACACATGCATATAATGTGTATATATGTTTGTTTATATGGTCATCAGTTGAAATATATTTTAGAATAGTTTGGCTTCTAAGGTATTATGAGTAATGTTGATGTGAAATTATTGAATTTATCTCTGATGAGTGCAAGCAATGTGGTAAACACTGTGTATTTTCATAGCACAGAGACATACTTGCTCTGACCCTGGATGAACAAAAGAGGTGAACAAGAGTTTTCCAGTTAAAAGGAGCAACCTCCAAACTGAGGAAGAACTGCAACTCACATGTACATGTGAAAAGATTACATTCAAAATTCATAAAAAAAGAAAAGGCTTCACCGTGCAAAAAGATTTCTGCAGAAGTTTTCGGTTTCAAACAATAATGAGTTTGTATTGTAGAAGGAGAATGCATATAAGACACACAGTTCTTAGCATCAACCTACACAGATAAAATAAAAAAAAATTAAAATACAAGTGAGCAATAGAAAGAAAATAAGCATTCTTTTCATTTTTTTAAATCACAAAATAAAAAGAATCTCCAAGGTCTGTGATCTTTCTGTAACAATGTGAACCTTCCAGTTTTGGATCCAGTTAGTCAACAAACAGAGCTGGCCCAAAGTTTTCATATTAACAACAAGGAAAATACGGAAAGGGTAATAAAATTTCTCATCCAATGTGAGTTAAATAAGTAACAAAACCTATGTATTGACCAAAGCCCTTGGGTTTTTGAGCCAAAGTCTTCTGTCTTTACTGTTACAAATGCTGGCTCTTATTATATTCTTTCCGTGACATTATCAGCGTGTATGTGTGTATGTGTGTGTGTGTGCATATCTGTGTGAGTGTGTTGAAAACTGCATGGGAGAAATGCTATGTAGCAAGGTCAGAAATTTTCCAAGTGAGGTTGTAATAACTAACAATGGCTAAATTCACTATGGGGTATGTATTCAGCACAAGGCTTTGCACTAAGTATTTTATATCCAATTGTCTTATTTAATTATAACAATCTCTTGTGAATTCATACACAATGAAATACCTGAGGCTTAGAAAAGCTAGAAATTTGCTGAATGTCTCCTAACAGGTAAGGAGCAAGTCCGGGGATGCATAGTTCATGAGTCTATGCAGTTTTGTGTCATGTACAGTGACCTGTTTATCTCCACCTGTGCTTAGCGTCTGCTGCACATACAGTGGCTGATAAATTTCCTTTTACATGGTCTTTCTTTTATTCTCAAACTGGAAGTGAGTGCAATGCCAGCAAATAACAGTAATAAGCACCTGAGAAATGCAACTACTTATTTTAAGAATTAAGCATATGATATGATAAAAACTCTTTAAAAGTCTCGCACTTTTTACTGTATAACTAACTGTAAGAAATATTGGTTTTGTATTGATAAAACATTTGACTAACAAAGTATGTTTATCATATAAATTTTCACACCAAGGAAAATATTGTCACTGATAGGGTTTAAGGAATATTTATGTTGCACTTTAAAAACAGAAACAGAGAAGTAAATAAATCAACGGATGACACAAAACCCACTAATTTGAAATTGTTTAAATGGGAAGGTCCTATCATGTTACTAAGAAGCCTAAGTTCACCTTCATGAAATGAGAAAAGAGAAGTGCTCTCATAGCCAATTAAGAATGTAATAATTTCATGTTCAGCATAACACCTGAGAATAAAACACTTCCTGATAAGCATTAATGGGCTGTTTACAAGTGATTCTTATCCAGTAGAACAAATGTTGTGTCTTTATGCTGCAAAATCCCCCAGACCCTCTGACCCACAGTAGCTCTGAAGCTGTGTAGACAGCAGAGCTGCCTGCTGATGTCCACACCCTTGTTTCTTGCTTAATCCAGTTCTGCACTTAGCTTTTCATCTGCTTAAACTTTTCCCCACCTCTCCAGAGTCTAACACCCTTACCCATTCTCACATGTACAACATCAGCATCCTTTGAGTTTGAAGTGTGTTAGAAATGCTTTTTAATCTATAAAACCCAGGTTTCTCTACTGAGTTATTAATCTAATTCTGTCTCTAGGGCTACAATTATTTTTTGCTCATACTTTTCCAAAGAGTCCCTTTTGTTTTCTTATTTTTTTCCAGAACTTTAATCAGATTTGTATTTATTTTTAAGAAAAAAAATCCAGATGCCAAATCCATTAGCATAGCTTGTGAGATATATTATTTTCATTAATTTGTGTATTATATGCAGCTAAAGGTAATAAAATAGCATCCATAAAACCATTAGTATCTTCCTAATTGAGAAAGCCTCACCCTCTGTGTGAATCACTGACCCTCCATTTAGAAAGATTCTGATGATTTCCACTAGAAACATATATTTTAAATAGGAGAAAACTTTCTGGTATTCTATGATGACCTGAATTATTATTTTGAATACTTTCCTAAAAATTAGCAACCTCCCAAAGATAATAGGAAATTCATTGGCTTGGTCCCTGATATACACAATACATGAAGGGTTGCTAGTCACACTCAGCATACGCATTTATTCATTCCAATCATTCAAAAACCTCCAACTCAGAAAACGAGGACTAGAATTTCACAAAGGACCTGGGTCTTAAAATTCCTTTTCAACAGAACTTTTTTGTTGTTTTACTTTCATTTCAGTAAGGTAACCATTGGCAGTAGTAGAAATTAATATTTTAAACTTAATAATAAACTTCTTTGTGCGTCTCTTTCCCATGCATAACCCTCCCCATTCCAGCCAGGTGATATGCTTCCAGTCATATGGTAGTCCTGGTATACTTCCCTACTATATCACCGGGAAGAATTGTTTATGCTTAATAAGGTACGACTGGGATTCAGAGTAGAAAATACTTACAGATGGATTTTAGCTGTTACGATACTGTGCTCATCTTCTCTGTATGTTCTTTTAAAGCAACTCCAAACAATTCATGTAATTACAGATTAAAATTATCATGATAGAAAATGTTTATATATAGTGACATAGAAAGACAATGAAAATTTTATTTCAAAGCAGAAACAAAAGCAAAGTGAAAACTCGAAAAAAAAAAAAAAAGGTCACATCGTTTTGCTCCCAGAGGCACTGAGGACTTTGAATTATAATTCAATCAACTGACAAATCAAATATACTTGGAAATCTTCTTCCTAATTGTCTCGAAATGCATGGCTAATTTTGCACCTTTGAGCTTTTTATTTTTTTAAATCTACAGCATATACTGGAAGTATAAAAGACCTTACTATCTACCTACCTTTATGGTCCTGTTTTGCAAGATAAGAAAACTGAGGCCAAGAAAAGAGATTTTCAAATCGATAAACCAAACAGTTCACCACTGATGATCTACCCTAAGGGCAACTGAACGAGCTGCCTTCCTTTAAGAATTAAGAGGGCAAAGGAGAAAATTACTTTCCCAATTTGAAAGTGTTCTTTCTTTTTTCCTCCAGGATTCTTTTTTTCAGTATAGTTGTTGAGATTAGGACCTTTAACTTTTTCTCCTTACTAAAGGATATACCAAAGACAAAACAAAATGCTATTATTTTAGGAGACAACCCTGACCAATACCACATAGGTAATCTTTCTGAGATTTCTCTTCAATTTACTATTTTCTTTATCGCTGGAGGAGAGTCAGAAATTGTAATAAATATCCTGCACACCTTTAAGTGGGAAGATTCAGATTAAACACCCCTTGTAGGGTCCTGATTCTTGCATTGCAGAACATGAGTAACTTCTGTCTTACGAATTTCTCTTACATTCAGATTCAACATTATAGTGATGCTACATCAACAGATTTCTGTTTTAACTCAGCTAAGCCTCACCAGTTATCTATCAGAAAGCTATTAGCATCACCCACATTCTCTAAGGAAAGAAACTGAGAGCTTGAGAATTTGAGTGACTGGTCCAAAGACTCACAGCTCTTACAGGCTGTTGCCGCCATTTGAAAAGGCACATTGTTTCCAGAGTATTCATACTTGACTCTGCCTGCTTGCAGCTGTGACTAATGAAACTAATCATTAACTGTCTCACAAGGTTGTTTTAAGAGCCAAGCACAACAAAAAAGTTGGGGGTAGACAGCAGTGTCCTTGGCCCAAAGGAGGTTTGCTTAAGGTTGTTTATTGTCAACACATCTTAGAATTTGTGACACTCGGCACTTCCACTTACTTATTACACCTCCCCCAGAAGTTAATTCATTCACAAAATCCAACTAATTTTTCCAGAGTCTCCTTTAATCTTTCTCCTTACTACTTTGAAACATAAAATTACAGAAAGGTGGTCCCTCTAGGGTTGGAACCAAGGATGTTGTGCTAGAAACAGCAATTGTGATACAAATATAAAGCTAAGTGTGGTATAAAACCACAAGTAAAGCCAGGTGTGGTGATGCATAAGTGACCCCAGTACTTTGGGTGGCTGAGACAGGAAGATTACAAGTTGCAGCCCAAGATAGATAACTAAGTGACTGAGTAAGACCTTGTCTCAAAAGAATAAATAAAATAAAATAAAATAAAATAAAATAAAATAAAATAAAATAAAATAAAGTAAAATAAAATAAAATAAAATGGGCTGGGAGATATAGCTCAGAATGGATATAGTTCAATGCTCATTATTGCAGAAAAGTAAAACACACACAAACACACATTAATATCTTTTTTTTAGAATTGGCATATCTAATGCTGATAGAGACATTATTCATCATTATCTTTGTGGTACTTATTCATTATGACACATAAATAGAAAACAACTCCAAGAAAAATAACCAAATTCAACATCATCTCATTGAGCATCAGACTCAACATTTCTCATAGAAAGCTTTAATAGAAGTTTCGCAGAAAGCAAGTTGAGAGACAATGAGTAAGAAAATCTCTTAAAAGTGTTTGAAATCTATTGCTTATTCTCTCTTTTTATATCCAGTGACATTCGGAAATGTTAGTCGAAGTTCATCAGCCAAGGTTAATTTGCTGCATTAACTCTTTGGGAAGTAAATAAATCCAGGATGCCAAAAGCAGGGAGCTGCCATGGTCCTGCCAACTCCTTGGCAAGCTAATGTATCAGGGTGTCACCTCTGCATCCGATGAGGTAAGTTCCCCACGCCTTGGCACTGATTGCTCAATGACAGAAACAACTGGAAACTTTGCAACCAGATTCTAATCTCAGCATCTCCTGGAGAGCAGGCACCCTGGCAGATCTCAGCATCTGCTTGACAGCAGAGATAGGGAGGTGAGAGCTGAGTGAACTAGGAGGCTACCTTCCCCCTGCTGTGTGAGGCTGTCTCTCTAGCTAGCAGGGAGAGCAACTGAAAGCTTAAAGGTCTTTAATCTCTTTTCCTGTCAATCTATTGTTGCATTCCATAAATAAATAGAGGAAATTGAAGTAATGGCTTTGAACTAAAGCAATGGTCAAATTGATCCAGATAATACTGTGTGTATATATATATATATATATATATGCAAACATGCATGCATATCTGCATGTATTTACATGATTTTATACACAGGAATCAGTTACTATGTTTGGTTAAAATATACAGATACATAAAATTAAAGGTGAGATAAGTAAATTTCCTGAAAGCTTTATTTGCCTGTAAGGTCAGTTCTATTTAAATTTTACTGACAATGTCTAATCACACTAAAAATCAAGAATAAATAAATGCATCTATTGAGTGAGACACAGACACAAAGGACATATCACCTTAATAAAGTCAGTAGCTTTTGTAACCTGTAATACACTGCTATTAATTTGTCTTTAGTTGCTGATCCAAGAACAGAAGTGCAAATGTCAATTTCAGGGGGCACTGGGCTCCTGCAAGTTCCCCTAATAAATATGAATAAGATGATTTAACTTATTTTTTCTTCAATTATTGCTGCTGTTGTGGAAGATGACAGCCTAATCATGTCTGCCCAGCACCGGGCTGTGAGTTTACATTAAGCGGCATGTGTTCTATCATTACTGCGCAGTTTGGGGTGGGTAATAGCTTTGTCTAAACTATACCACAGGCAGAGATCATTCGTGAAAGTCACTCAGCATTTCACAGAGAAAGTGTTCTGCATGATTTAAAATTTGTTGGAGTTTTAAATGTAAAATGTTTGATTGCTGGAAGGTGAGGAAAAAAAATTCTTAGTATACCAACTAACTACACAATAAATGGCAGACATCTGCATCTATGTTCATTTATACAATGATAAATTAATGTATTTTAAATCAATAAACTGTGACGAGTGGTCAATCCTAGAGCAAAGAGAAAGCTAAAGTTTCCGTAACTATAGAAATATTACAGGCAGTTGAGTTACATAGAAATATTATAGTCAGTCAGACAGGACAGGGCCCTCGAATGAACCAGTGTAGAAGACCAGATATCTCACAGTTTTGGAGAAGAAAGACACCTTCCCCTATGGGCCAGACCTTAAGACAAAAGGTCAAGCAAATACACCCACATCCTAAGGATTGATATTCTAAATGTTCTAAATACTCCATTATCCCGAGGAGGACAGGCGTCACAATCCCAACCCCCAACTGGAGGAGTCACTGATCTGTGTGCCTGCGGTACCAGGGATCGAACTCATGACCTCATGCTTGCTAGGTGCTTATGCCACTGAGATAAATCCCCAGCTGAGCAATTAATCTTATTGGTTGATAATAGCTCTGTCCGACCTCATGCCCACCTTGCATGTTCCCATGTTTTCCCCACTTTAGATGTGCCTCAGTTGTGATTTTACTCTATAAAAGCCCTAGAAAAGACAGTCTTTGGCAACCTGCTCAGGACCCCTTCTATCAGAAGCTTTCTTTATCCAAATAAATATAATCTGCTCTTAACCTCCATTGTTTCTAAAATTCATTCTTTGATTTCAGAGAACATGACCTCATACAAGATGTCTAGTAGGTTGGGGGTTTCTTTCCCTTATATCAGAAAGCCTAGTGGAAAGGACAAATTATAATAAAAATACATAATAATGTTGAACACTTATTAAGTATGGAAACAATACTATGCATTTTGTACATTTTTGAGGAAGATCAGATGAGAAGAGAATGGAGAGAGTAAGAGACTTCAGAAATTAAAACCTTCAACAATTACTGAAACTGAGGACAATATCTCTTAAACATCCATGTTGATTTGATATTATAATGACTTTTTACTTCCATTTATTATGCATCAGAATCCCAGACTTCAAGTTATACTAAAACGTGATAAAAAAAAAAAAGAGTATGGCATTGAGGGAAAAAATGTCTCATGAATTGCAGAAGAATAGAAAATACAGAAACAACTCCAGACACTCCGAGGTATGTCACCTTTGACAAGGGGGCAAATCTCTTTAATGGAGCAAAGACATTCTCTTCCATCTGGACCATTATCTTTCACCTTTCACTAAACTAAAATCAAAATGCATCAAAGATCCAAACATTAGAACAGAAGCACTTAATCTGCAGGAAGACCAAAAAGGTAAAACTCTCAAAGAAATAGGTCTGTTTATTAACTTTATTCCCAGAAATTAATTCTGCAAATTTGATGACATTATTGACATTATTAGAATAAACAGAAACAAGTATGATGAAGTATACTGCAGTGAATTTAATTGAAATGAAACATTAAGAATTGCAGATTTTCTACAAGTGCATATCCATCCACATGTACAAAATGCCTTTCCAATGTGATACTTGAGTTTGCACATCAAGCAGTGGAATTTTCTTCCTCACTTCTTGAGCCTGGACTGGCCTCAGAATTTATGGTGTCTAATAGAATGAAAGACCTTGTCTCAGTTCTAAACTCCCCCTCTTTGAACCCCTATTGTTATCATATGAACAAGCTCAGATTAACTTGCCCTGATAGGAGAACAAAAATCTTGTGTTCCAAACTCTCCCATTGCCGTAGCTGAGAACAAGCCCACCTTCTAACCCACCGCCTCTACATGGCCTGCATGGAAGTCTGAAGCATGAAAAAATGAGCACAGAGCTTCCCAGAAGAGCACCACTCAGATTGCTGAACAATACAGAGAACTAAATGAATAGATTTGTTTTGCGACACCTAGTTTTGCAGAGATTTACTGATACAAGCGTTCAAAGGCACCAAGAATTCTAGGCTTCATCCTAACAAAGAAGTTGTCAAGCTTATAAAGGCTATGAAAATAACTAAGTAAAATCATGGATATTTTGTGAAACAATATTGAGTAAAAATAACAGAATGTAAATATCACTGTGTACATCATTATGGCAAACTGTGTAAGTTTATGCATGCACGTAAAAATTACCATGTAAAAAAGGCATTGCGTTACAAGGACCATAAGAGTAAACATTGCATCATTTTTATTTTTATGTTTCTATTATTGTATTGCATTTTTCAAAACGTTTAGTAGAATGAAAAACCTGACATTCTCATCAGTCGGACATCTTGTTGTAACACTTAACGTTGTCTCACTTCCGGAGTACATACTGGAAAAATCAACAAAGTGACCCAAGGGAAATATTTAAAATTTAGGAAGAAAATCAATTAGTTAGAAATCAAAGTACAACCCACATGAGTTATTTTAGATTATAATTATTAGAATGCTTAGATTTATGATCAAAGTAGAAATTTTCATATATCGTGAGCTATAAAATCTATTTCAATTATGAATGGTATCGACAGCACCTTCATTCTCCCTTGTGAAAGGTCAGCCTTTAGATGTTAAAGATGATTGACCCTTAGATACAGAAGGAACTGTTCAGGCACTAATCTTAGAAATTACTACTATTAAAATGGCTCATCCTTTTACTAAAAGGCGATGTGCACATCATGAAAGTATTGCCCCAGGAAAATGAAACTGAATTATTTGCAAAAACCAAAGAACTGCATAGAAATTCCAGAGGCATGCCCTTGGAAATTCATCCTTGACCAATAGATCTCTTTCTCCAGTGGGCTGCCTGAGCACAGTGCTGTTTTTCTAGCTGAATGTGCACATTCTTGAAACAAGAGGGATGTGGAGCTTGGCTTCCCTCTTGCATTACGAGGGCAATTTATTTGACAGCTTTCCCAGCCCCCAAAAGTTGTCAGCCTTCCAACATACTGCAGATTGAACTCTAAGCATCCCAGAATCCTACAGCCTCAAGTTGAAAGCAGAGTTTGTAACAAGAGTCATAAAGAGCAATACAGAATTTGTTTCTTGCTCTTTTCTTACAAAAGCCTAGAGTTTGGAATCAAATCTTTTCTTTCCTTAGACATGCTCACTGACCATTTCTTTCTCCTCTCATCACATTTGCTGTTCCCTATAACCCTTGCATTTTTTTACCAGAATCTTCAATTCCTTTATCATTTCTTTTACATTCAGTACCACTTTTGTCTGTCTAATGGCTCTTCCACCAGTCACTGTGTAGCTTTTAAATCTTCTGAGAAAGCAAGTCAATCTATCTACTGGAATTTTTTTATGACTTTCACATCCACAATCTATTTTTTTTAAAAAAGGATGTTGTCATTTTAGGGAAGCAAAGTTCAGCGTCATTACTGTGACCTAGTTTGAGGGCTGTTAGTAAAAAGTCCCATGGAACTCTACACTCACTGTAAGGAGACTGTCAAGGGTATTGTTCATTACATCATATAAATATCCTATTTATGAAGTCTTATTAAAGAAAATCCTTTCTCATCTTTATTTAATGATAGACATACTCACCCTGTGTGGTTTTTTTTTTGTTTGCTTGTTTGTCTACATTTAACAGATACTAAAATGTGGAATCAGTACTATAAGTTTGAACCCAAAGAAAATGTAAAAATTAATGCAATTCAGTATGTTATTTTCCTTGATGAGTTTTACTAACTTTGCTCTGTTTTTGTTTTGTTTTGTTTTGTTTTTGGTCTTATTTCACTGTTCTTTCTTGCTGTTGTTAGTCAATATTTACTAAGCATTTTTCACATGTTAGATACTGTTTCACTGCACAGCAAAAATTCAGTTATTTAATCCTCCTTTCTAGAGAGCTAGATAGTAATCATCTTTCAATATAAATAACTATTATAATTATCTCAGTTTTACAGAGACGAATAAATGAGATGCAAAGAGAATGGGTAAATTCCTTAAGGTCACACAGCTAGTAAATAGAGAAACCACTCTAAGTTAAATTAAATTATTTCTGGAAGAAGGCACAAAAGACAATTTTCTGTACTTGAGCAAGACATGGGGTTGATTTATCTAAGGTGAAAGTGAACCAATTAAGTAAAATGATTTGTCTCAACTACTTAGTTGAAGAAACATTTTGCTGTTCTGTTACATTACCTGTTAAAGGATTCCCCAAATTTCATGCCATTGATGGCCTTGTCTGAAGTCTCAAGTAATTAAGCAGGAATCTACAGTTGAAAGTTCAAGGTTAAGGGTCTTCACTTTGGAAAGTTAGAAAAGTATGATACTAAACCCTTGTGCCTTCTATCAGTAAGCCTCATGATTTTGAGGATTTTGAATGATGAGTTTCCCATAGGGGATTTTCTTGTATAAGAAGCTATCCTGAAAAGCTAACCTGGATTCACTCAGGATAGAAATAAATATATTTTACAGGTCTTCACTATTGAAATAAAGATTTCTGTGTAAGTAGGCTGGGGATACTTTTTCAAATTTGTAGCATTAAATTTTCAGTTTTAGCTATTGAAAATTGGACTAACTCAAGATAATACAGAAATGTTTCCATCAAACAGGTAGAAGGATCCTTTTTGAAAATTTTAAAGAAGAAAAATAAATTTTGATCTGAGATTTCTATATCCTTTGGATAAATATGAAAGCCACACCCCACCCATGCAAGCAATGGGAAACAGTGCGGACTGATTTAAACAGAAAATAACTTTATTGGAAAGATAGAAATGAATTGACAGAATGAAGAAACTGAACTGTCCTAGCCTAGGAAATGAGCAGAAAGTAAATGACCCTGATGGACACTGATTGCTGATGCTGGTATAGCTGCGGTCACTTTGGATGATATTGATAACCTGGGATTAATACTAACCACCACCACCTCCAATTCAAAGTATCTGCCCAGAGAATTACATGCATTGAGCTACCTTATGATAGATAATTCTAGTAAATATCAGCCCATATACTTTCATATTTGAAGGAACAACTTGTTATATTGTAATTCTCATACAATTAGGAAATTCCTTAAACAATGAGATTCAGAGAAACTGTCAAAATAAATGAACAATGTTCACCAGAAATGAACGAATAAATAAAATTCAGTTTTCTTTCCTAACATTCATCAATTCACTCACTTATTTTTAAAACTTTTTTTCAAATATCGCATTGTTGGAGTACCGTCTATTTCTTGAGAACAAAGCAGAGTCATAAACCAAATACTGTTAGCTCAGATACCCCGGGTCAGGCAGATTAGTGAATTCTGTTTTTTAAGCATTCAGTACCTCAGGGAATTTGCCTGAGAGAACTAAATGTAGAGATGGCACTAGAGTCAGTAGCAAGTCTTCACCCAGAAAATTGCACAAACATGGTAGGTGGATATCATAATTGGAAGCTGATATAAATAAAGAAAATAATCAGAAGAAAGTCAAATTTGTGCTAATCAGGGCAAGCATCCCTTACTCCTTTTGGGAGAATAATTGGGAAAATAGAAAAGTAGAAGGAAAAAACCCAGAACACCACATAGTTTAGATATCAGGAAAACATCAGAAAATTCTGCAGACACAGCAAGACTTCAGTTTTTAAGATTCAACGTATCAGTATGAATTAGGGTGTAAAAAACATGAACTGAATGCAATCAGATTGTTTTAATACTGTTAAGGAAGAGATATACCATCCAGTTTTGTTACTTATTACCAATAACTGGAACTGCTATGGAAACAATTACTATTATAGGTAGTTTTACCCCAATTCTTTCTACACAAGGAAGCTAGATTAATTGGGATGTATTCACTTCCTGCCTCATGTTTGAAAATAAGCAAAGGCTTGAAATTCTCAGAGAATATAATTTATAAATTAAAAGAGACATATTATTTATTTTTAAAATTGTTCAGAATTTTCATACATTCAAATAATTTCTTCTACCAGTCATTATTGTCATAGGTTGATAAAGGAGATTATATGAAAATAAATACAATTATACATGATTGACTAAGTTAAGAAAAATTCTCTAAACATATTTACCAAGCAACTTTATTGTTAGACACAAGAGTTTTCAGCATATTAGTGTGTAATGTCACTATCTAAATGAGTTATAAGAGTTAGAGCTCCCTAATTGTATTTTGTAGGTAGATTATATTTTTGATGGATGAAATCAGGACTCCATAGGTTTTATAGAATGATGCTCAGATAATTCTGAATGTTTCCTAGACAAGATTGAGTATAGTGACTTTATATCCTCTGAGTTGTCAGAAAACCTGGGAGTGGGTCCTCCAATAACAGTTCCAAGAGTAAGACTGAGACCTGACCTGGACAGGGAACATCTTGTGCAGTCAGAGGCAGCAGTGAGAACAGCAGACACTGCTTCCTGAGCACCTCCACAATCAACTGCTGCTTAGTGAACTAAAAAGGTGCCCAGCACACAGAAGAAGGTACAGCAGGGTTAGGTGGGACCACTATTGTATTTTAAAAGGCTTGAGGCTGGAACTCCAGCAGCAGAACAGCCTCCGGTCACTTCACTGCTTAGGTCCCTGAGAGGAAAGGGGTGTCCAGTCACAGTAGAAAGCTGACAATTGGACAGCAGACTGGGGGGAATTCTGCTGAGAAGTAGGAGCTGGGACCATGTAGAGCCCATTTTGCCAGGAGGTAAACACAGTCTCAACCCTAGTACAGTGGACTGGACCAATGTGACCAGCAATGCAAGCAGGCAGACAGCCTTGGCTGGTAGCAGGACAAGAGCAATCCCCACACCCTAGGACCAACACATGAGAGGAGTTGGTGCTGTGGCCAAGGTCAGCCCCATACCCAGCAGTAATCCTACTGCACAGTTAGTGAGGTTACACAGTAAAGATGTCAGCTCTCACTCTGGAGCTAAAACAGAACGGGGCGGGGGGCATCTGAGTATTTTTTTTTTTTATTTTTTGGAGTGTTGGTTGTTTAGATTTTGACTTCCTTTGTTTTGCCTGTCTTGGCTCTCCTTGCTTCAATGGTCTTTCTTGATTTCCTGATATTTACATGTGAATGAAAATTGTCTGTCTGACGTAACTCTTGTGCTTTCTCCATTCTTTCTCACCTGCCCTCTTCTCCAGCTCCTCAAAGCTTGGATGATCCTCCTTTACCCTCCAGCCTTGCTTCTGTTATACTTCTCTTCAGTTATACACATTCAAGTCAATCCCTGTCAAACTATTTATTAGCATACTTCACAAAACTAGAGAAAACAATCCATTTGGAATCAGAAAAGACCTATAATAGCATAGATAATTCTAGGCAATAAAGGAAAGATAGAGGGCATCACAATCCCTGATTTGAAATGATACTCCAAAGCCACTGTGATGAAAACTTGCATGATACTGGCAAAAAAAAAAAAAAGAACAAACAGAACAAAAAAAAAACAAAAAAGACAAACAAACAACAATAACAAAACAGACCTGAGAATCATTTGAGCAGGTTAAAAGATGCAGAGACAATTTCAAACACACTTTGTTCCTTATTTTTCACAAAAGGGCCCAACATATTTACTGGAAGAAAGGCATTCTTTTTAATAGGTGGTGCTGGAAAAAATGGCTTTCCAAATCCAAAGACTAAAATTAGACCTATGTCTGTCACCAGATCTGTCACTAAAGTCAAAATGGATCAAATATCTAAATATTAAAATAGAAACACTAAATCTTCCAGAAGAGAAATTAGGTAGAACTCTTGAAGACACTGGCATATGCTGCGAATTCATAAACAAAACCCTGATCACAAAGGAACTATCACACAGAACCAGCAACTGAGATTTCATCTTATTAAACAGCATTATATAGCAAAAGAAATCACCAACAGAGTGCAAAGACTACTCACAGAGTGGGAAAAAATTTTATCCAGTTGCTTTACAGATAAAGGACTAATATCTAAAACCTATAAAGAATTGAAAAAAACAAATCCCTCTAATTTAAAGACTCAGTCAATAAACAAATATCTGAAATGAATAGATACTTCTCAGAAGAAAAAGTACAAAGGGCAACCAAATATATGAAAAAAAATGTTCAACATTGAGAGATTCACACTAAAATAATGTTGATATTCCATCTCACTCCAGAAAGAATAGTAAATGAACCAATAACAAATGTTGTGGGGCTAAAAGAATGTTTCTCTACTGCTGGTGGGAATGTAGACTGGTCCAACCACTCTGGAAATCACTATGATGAGTCCTCAAAAACTAGGATTAAAGGTCCTATTTGGCCTGGTTATTCCATCCTTTGTATCTTCACAAAAGAATTAAAAGCATCAAGCCACAGCAATATATGCACACAATGGTTATACCAGCACAATTTATAATAGTTAAATGTTGGGGGAAAAATCAAATGTCCACGACCAACGAATAGATGAAAAAGATGTGTTTTTTTTTCATATAATGGAGTACTACTCAGCCATAAAGAAGGATAAGCTCGAGATATTTATATCTAAATGAGTTCACCTTGAGATCATACTTTTTTTTAGTATCCCTGACCAAGATCATACTGTTAAGTGAATAAATTGGACACACATATAAACATTGTATTATTTCTCTTGTATGAGAAACTGAAAGTGTAAAAAAGAACCAAAATACATCATAGATTTTGTGAACTAGGAAGAAATTATTCAAAAGAAAAGGATAACTGGAGAGGGAAAGAAAAATTGAGAAGAAATGAATAAAATGGAAACAAAGATCTTATAAACTATAAGGGGAAACAGACTTGAAGGATGGTGAGTGAAATGGGAGAAAAAAAGAACTAAGACCTTCCATGTACAGGCACAAGTTCCCAGGAATGAATGTGATCATTATGTCCACCTAAGTTGTAACAAAAATCTTACCATGAAAAAAATCCAAGAGAACTAGACTTTTCCACAAAATATTTCGATGAAGAATGTCACACTATTTGTCCTGATGTGCCTTCAAGGTCAGCAAATTCTGTGTACAAGTCACCATGTCTTATTTTACAGCAACTCTAGATTATATAAATGCACTATACTGAACTTCAATTTGTTGTTTTAAATTCTACCATTGATCTCATTTTGTGCTGAGAAACTTAAAATAAGTTCATTCATTCTTTCTCAGCATTTCCAATTTCCCACAAATTTTCCTCTTATGAAAAGGCCTTCTTTTAGGTCTTCTCGCTAATCTTATTCCCCTAGAATTCATATGTTTTCCTTCTAATCTCTTTTTTTTGGGGTGGGGGAGTACCGGGGATCAAACCCAAGATCTTGCACTTTCCAGCAGACTTTTATGCCACTGGGCTAAAGCCCCAGCCCCCTCTTTAATCATTTAAAGTAATGTGCTTTAAATATATGTTATGCATAGGGAACTCAATATCAAAAATCAAATAATCCTTTTGAAATAAACAACGGACCTCATAAGAAATTGTTCAAAAGAAAACATGTAAGTGGACTATAGGTGTATGAAAATCTTTCATAACTACTGATTTCCATGGGAATGCAAATACTCCAAATCCAAAGACTATCAGTATCATCACATGCCACTTAGAATGACTGCTAAACACATAAATCAACAAAAACAATCACAACCACTGGTTGATATTTGGAGAAAAAGGAAATCTTACACAAAGTTGGTGGAAACAAAATTCCATATGGAAACTCATATGGATTTCTCAAAATACACAAATACAACTAGTATATCATCCATCAATCCCATTGTTGGGTATGTATGTGCAAGAAATGAAATCAGTATGTTGAAAGACATCATCTATCCTACGATGTTTATTGCCGCACTGTTCAAAATAGTCAAGAATTGGGAAAAATTTAAGTGTCTATGTTAGTTATATTTCTCTCCTTGCTGAGACAAAATATTTGACATGCAAAATTAAGGAAGGAAAGGTTTATTTAATTCACAATTTGTGGAAGTTTTAGTCTTCAATCAGCTGGCTCCAAAGCAGAGTGACACGGCACAGGTGCAAAAGTACGGGTTTGCAGAAGGCAGCAAAAACAGAAAGAAAAAAAGACAGAAAGCAAGCCTTCTTTCCTCCCTTATAATATATGCAGACCACTCTTCCTAGAGCAGGTGTAGCATTCATACCATCTCCCTGCCCTCCTCTTGCACAGGCTGAAAATATTTACGAAATGGAGACTCCGGCCCTCTTTTGAGTCACTGAGTTTAACTTCTAAGCTTCTCAAGTTGATACAATAAACAGCAATCTAAAATGGTTAGGGCAAGTCCTGTACACCTCAGGATATAGAATAGCTGAGTTACTTAGGCTTCTAGACTTCTCAAGTTGACACAATGTATGAACCATTACAATGCCCATCAAATTATCAGTGGGCAAAAATGTGATGCACACAGGAATGCTATCCAATTATTAAATAAAGAATGACAGCCTATCATTTGCAATAACAAGGATGGAATATTAGATCATTACATTAAGAGAAATATTCCAGGCACAGAAGGACAAGGACTGAATGATCTCACTCATACATGGAATCTAAAATAGTGGATATGATACAATTTGAGCATAAAATAGTAGTTTCCAGTGCTGGAGACACTAGTGGGAAAAAAAATAGAGGAAAGGTTGATCAATGCATAATACATTATGCTTAGATAAGAGAAATAAATTCTGCTGTTCCATGGTACCATAAGGTAACTATAGGTAACAATGATGTGTATATTTCAAAATAGCTAGAAAAAAATTTTCGAATCTTTTCATTAAAACTAGAAGCCATCAATATTGCAGGAAGTAGATATGTTCACTTTGATTGGAAAATTACACAAATGTATGCAGGTATCAAAACTTATACTGTGCTCCATAAAATATACAATTTTTACATGACAATTGTTTTAAGTGTATTTTGAGTTGTACTCAATTTTCCAGATGTGATTGGATAAATGCTGAGAAGAATAAAAGTACATCTTCCCACATCATGTAAATACTTTTCTTCCTAAGTAGACCAGAGATTTTCAATAAGCTGAATTCCTATTAAGCTGAAAATCAAATCAAAGTCCCATAGCATTTTCATATGAACTATTGTGGTAGCAAATCTTCTTCTGAATATAGACACCTGACATTTTAAAGCTGAAATTCCTATGATTGGCTTCTATGCAGTATATGTAAAACTAATCTGCTGGTTTCCTTTACAAAACTAGTAAAGTTTCATTCTTTAAAGAATTCACAGGTATATTTATGACAATGGCTATTTTATCACAAGTGTTAAGTTAAAAATATATGGCCTCTTAAAGAGTGCAACAATAAATGCTATTTTATTTTATTCCTATAATCTAGACAAAATTGTGCTACATTATCATCAATTTGGAGATGAGCAAATTATGACATTACAGGAACTGCTCTTTGACAGAGATCACTTTATTTTGCTCCAATCCAACATTTTATGCTACTCCAAATATTTTATAATAGAATCTATGTAAAAAGTCCTGTAAGCACAAAATTTTTCTGTTATGTATGTTCCATTAAACAGAAGAGAGGTGTTAGGGAACAATCTTTTCTCTATTTTGCAGAATGCACTAAACCTCTCTTGGAGTTACGCAAAGCTAAGCACAGATGGATTGATAAGATTCTACTGTGCTTCTTTTAAAATATTTAAAAGTCATAATTTCCAATCTATAAACATACAGCTTAGTCATTAATATGCATCATAGTCGATTCTAGCAGTGATTACTTATGAATTAATATATCGTTTGTGTTAAAAATCCAAGAAAAGTATTTCCTCTATTATTATACTTCCCATTCAGCCTGACACTTTTTTAAGATTTAGGACAAAGCTTCCTTTTGCGCCCCCATCTTTCACCCTGAGAAACTACTTTAAAGATAACAACAGGTAATGTGTTAACTACTGCTATTCTCCTATTTCGTTATGAAATTTTGATTTACCTATTTTCCATAAAATCATAAATATTCTAGTCTTCAGGAGGCAGGGACATATTTGCCTAGGTTTTAGAAAGAGAGGTTGAATTAATAGATGGTTCCTTTAGAATAATAAGCAAAGAAAGACTATTCAAATGAGGGCATTGGAATGTTAGGGGTGACGAGAGGCATCTCAATAGGATACTTATGCAGGATTCTCAAGGACTCCAGGCAAACAGCTCTTAATATGACCATCTGCACTTGCTCCAGAGTGATCAAAACTATCAGTGGTACATGAGAATAGGACTACCAAAGCCATTGGTCTCCAGACACTAGCTATTCTAGGGAGAACTGACAACCAGGGGAGCCAGATAGTTTTCCTGATAATAACCCCTATGAAATTGTTCATAAAACTCCATCATGAGTTATGAAACAAATTTTAATGTCAAACACATGAGGCCATCCCCGCCAAAAAAAAAAAAAAAACTATATTGTCAAGGACCCTTCACATAATGAAACCAAGAGATAATTAGCAAACAGGTTAATAATGAGATTTTCCAAATTTAGCTTTTGGCATAAAAATTGTCTATATTTATATGAACAAATATGTATGTTACTAAAATTTTAACTTAACATACAAACAAGTGCTTTTCAAACACATTCATTTCATTATTATAATAAACACATGATAGCACTATGGTGCATTAAACGTGAAGCTACTTTATTTACAGCTGTATTTGTCAACATGAAGGTTGTCCATCCACACACTTGAATCATTCATGGGCTCCTGAGTTGGTCTGACCAACAGAATATGAGAGATACATTACCTTATGGATATAAAATACAAACCATAGCAAAATGACTCTTAGTTAAAGTGACATATGTACTAAAGAAACTACTATTGAAAGCTGAAATTTAAAAATGAATTACAAAACCATTGGGAAAACGCTGCTTGTAGTAACTTGAATAAACAAAAAAATATGCAAACCATTATGCATGGCTAAGGATATTTTGAAGCTGTCCCACTGAAAACGAATTATGTGAGCTGTACACGAAAAGTTTCAAAAACCAAAAATAGAAAATGTGTATATTTGAAAACAGGATGTAGAGAAAATACCAAATAACTAAGCACCATTTGATTAGTAGCATAAAACCTGTTTTATGATTTTTATTGTCCCTGTATCCAAAATATCAAATTAAAAGTGGTTTCAGTCCAGCCGTTGTGGCACACACCAGTAATTCCAGCACCCAGCACTCTGGGAGACTGAAGCAAGAGGAATCAAGTTTGAAATCAGTCTGGGCAATTTAGGAAAACCCTATCACAAAATAAAAAGTAATAATAATAGATAGAAGGTCTAGAGATATATCTTAATGTCCTGGTTTGAATCACTAGTACCACACACACACACACACACACACACACAGAGCGAAATGGAGAGAGAGAGAGAGAGAGAGAGAGAGAGAGAGAGAGAGAGAGAGAGAGAGACCGAAAGATAGACAGAGATAAGAGAGAAGAGAGCGAAGGGGGACGGACAGACAGGGGGAGGAAAGGAAAGGGAAAAGAAGGGAAAAAAGAAAGACCTTCAACATAAAGATGCATTTGAAAGTCTTTCTGTAAAAACTAAGGTTGAAGATGGAAGCTACTAGATATTTTCTGTAATTTATCGGCTTTTGGATCAAAAAGATCAGAGACTTAAAAGTCCCAATGTCATTAAAAGGCCCAATTTCCTTCTTTTCTTCCTCCTCCTTCTTTTAAATGACTACCTACAGAAAGAATTCATCTGACACCAATAAATGTAGGAACAGGGAAGCATTACATTATAATGAAAATATAAAGCTCCAAGTCTAATTTTTTCTTTTTGCTTTTTTTACTCTGAAAGGGCCACTAATGAGTAGAGATAAATTAAGGTTAATTTGAACGATCCTATTATTACTCATCATCAACATATAGCTATTATATATTCTTAAGCCACTTAAAAGAGCATAGCTCTCCGTGTGCATGTGGTCTTATGGCTGCTTCAGGGCCCCGAGATTGAAGCAAAGTACCCTGTGATTCTGTGAGGCTGCAGGGTTAAATTAAATGTGCTTGACCCTTGGATGCACCCGTTCCCCACCATGGCTGTTGGTGTGTATTTCCACATAGCAGTAAAGCTAAATCAGAGAAGCACCTACCATCTTGTTCCCAGAATGAGGACAACGCGGACTAGAACTCTATATAACATGACAAAGGCATCAGTACAAAGAAATTATAAACCTCTGCTTCAAACTATAAGCATCTGAGGATTTTGTAACATGATATGAATTAACCTATCTGAGCTCCTAAATACTAAATTAATTCACAGCTCAAACTTCCACAGCTGACATGTCCTGCACCATCACTCTCTAATTTTTTCCAATTAATATATTGCCTTATTTATTTCACTGGCTCCTTGAATGGCTTACCTCTTAGTTCCCGCTGGATATTAACCCCAGGACCCACATGAATACCAAGGTTAAAATATGCTCAATTCTCTTATGTCAAATGACATAATCTTTGCATATAACTTATGCAAATCTCCTATAGTTTAAGTTATGTCTAGACTACATGCAATACTTAATGCAATGCAAAAGTTTACATACAACAGTGTTTAGGGAGTAATAAAAATGTCTCAATGTGAATGTCTCTTTAGAAAATATGTTTGACCTATGATTGGCTACATGAGTGAATGCCGAATCCATGTATACACAGAGCTGAGTATATATGTATTTTTTTCCTAAATTGGATGGGAACCATCATAATTAGTTAGTAGGCTCATGAATAACATTATTTTGATTTTTAATTTTCTTGGAACAAAATGCTGTTGAAGTCCATCATATGGAATCAGAGAATCATGACGATGTGTCATACCTCCAAGAGAGAAAAAAAATTATTTATATTTGGTAGATCCTCATTCATCTGTCAGCAAAAAGAAAATAGTTGAGCTTGGCAATATATCTATATCTATCTACATATATATATATATATATATATATATATATATATTATATACGTAAAACTCCACCTATAAACTTTAATACCTGAATCAAAGTGGCTATTTATTTCTATCCATGCACTTTGTAAGCTAGTGAGAATAGATTCATGCTTTTTACAAAAATATGTGACCATGTCTGCAGAGAAAGATACTCAATAAATGGTTGTTAAGAAATAGGTAAAATCTCCTAGAGAGAATTTTTGTTGAAAAAACTCAAAACTTTCATGACAAGTAGAAATGCTAAAAGTTACACAATGCATTTTAGAAACTGTGTGATTGGCTTACCATAACTGGGCCTCTTTGCATTTTTTGAGTATTTCTAGTGGACAGATAAATTAGAGCTCTGTATGATTATAACTTTCAAACAAAAACTCAGCAAATTAACCATTGGTGAGATAGGTAGATAGATAGATGACAGAAAGATAGATATAATTTTCAGATTCTAACCTTTTTCTAGGCTGCTGTTTCCCCCATGCCTAATTTGGAGTCGCATTTTCACTAATGTAAAGCTAAAACCTCATACATGTGTATTATCATGTACTGAGAATCTATGTGATGATTTCATTTATTTAACTTGAATTTATCTTAAATGAGATTTTATACCATTAGGATAAATTGGAAAAAATTAATAGAATTTGCCTTGTATACTATGTACCATAAAATTAATTTAATTCAATGCAACTCAATTATTAAATTCTCATCAGACATAATGACAAATGCTTCAAGGTAGGTTGTGGCCCATTCTTTTTTAATACAAAGAGAGGTTAGCAATTTAAACACATTAAAAATGTTAGGAGTTTTCTTATTAATATAACAAAATAGAATAAAAATAGAAGAAAATAGAATTAAAAGTGTAATTTCTTTGTGTTTCTGCATTGCCGAGGGTATAGCTCTGAGGTAGAGCACCAGCTAATAAGGACCTGAATTCCATCTCTCTTACTGCAACAACAACACCAAGAAGCTTGCTCTGTAATTATGCATCCCTTACTTTTATTATTTACTTTTATTACTTAAAAATAAATGTATTTCTATTCTTGCTATCAAGTGCATAGCTCATATTCTAAAACTCAGAAAATATTGCTTTAGAGTTAGACCCAATTTTTTCTGAGAACCTGGGGTAATATGTATTCTTTCTTACTCCATTTTTTCTTGTATTTCGAACTAAATATAAATATGTAGGTATTTACAGATAAATCTAGTTCCATCCTTCCATATAATTTTAGAAAAGACTATTCCCTTTGACATTCACATGGCAGTCCATTTTAATGCTAAAGTTAGTGCATAAAGATATTTTATCATAATTCACATAAAATAAGTTTCTCAAATCAAAATTCAGTTGGGTTCATCAATTATAGTTTTCTTCTTTCTTGTCATATCATTTTCTTAAGACTTTCCCCATTTAAAAAAAAGAATACTTTCTGGAATTATTTCTATGATTTTATTCTTAACTTTAAAGGCACGCTTCTTAGAATTCATCATTTGCTGCAGCTGTTTTCTGACCATCTCAGATTCTTTGCTTTAGTTTTCTTTAGCTTCTCATAATTATATTAACCTGCTTTCCTAAAATCACCAATAACATTTGAGTTGTCATAGACTAGCGACCTTTTCCTTTCCATAGAGTATTTAATTATTCCCATGGGAACTCTCAATCGCCTTTCCTTCTGGGAGGCTGAGGTCACTTGATTTAACCGTATGTGATCTCATCTTTCCCTCATTTATCTCCTTTCTGTAAATGAGTCCCAATCATTAAGTTCCAGGTACTGTATACTTAGGAGGCTAGAGCCCTTTGACTGCGGGAGGCTAGAGGCCTTGACAGCTGGCTAGACGTACAGTACATAAATCAAACTGTCTATTCAGCAAGTCTAAAATGAAACTCAGACTTAGTGCCCTCTTACTGTTCATCCTTATGCATTTCTTTTTACCTATGCCTTATTATTCCTACAGTTACTCTTATCCAACTGGTACTTCAAGATTAAAGGAAACATATCGTTGGTACATCTCTCATACAAATGCTAAGCCCCACATTCTATCTTTAAAATAATTCTTGATCTAATTTGACCTCTATAATTTATGTTTTGCTCTTCCCCTTTACCACTCTACCTTTTTCCCTTCCTCTAATCTTTGACAGTTTTAATTCATTTTGTGCAAGATTGCTCAATGTGAAATGATGCTATAAGACATGCCTCAACTTAATCCATATTTTCTAAATATTTTCCCCCAAAACTTTAGCTGCTTGGTCTGGAATTCAAATTCCTTCATGATTCAGCAGACTCTTACTAAACTTGAGGTATGAGATATTTTTATTTTTCATGCTTAACCCATCAATTACTTAAATCTAAGTTTATTGACATGATGCACACTTTTCAAACATGTTGCAAAATTTAAAGTATTAAATATACATTCATTTTCTAATTGTATCATAAAGCCTAGATCATGTTTTAGTTTCAGTTTATCAACTAACTTATCATGAAATTTATCCAGTTTTAATTTACTTTTAATAGAGTATGTTCTTAGAGATATTTGTGAGGCAATTGTAAGAACAATATTTTTATGCACCAAAAACTTTTCCTCTCCCCCGTCATAATTGGCTTTCCACTAGTTACTAATTTGAATGTGAATTCCAAGTGGCTGCTCTATGTCACATGTTTTTAATGCATTAACATTTGCAAAGAAAAAGTAACCATCTTTCTCCTGGCATTTATATTTCTTCACTTACGTGCTATTAAATTGGTGTACACTTATAGTAACGACTAGCATTATATGAGTAGTTTTCATGAAAAAAGCATCTTCCTCCTGTTACACATGTGGAAACAGAAATACACAAATGTTATACAAAGTGGTGTAGGCAGCCCAAAATTTCAGGATGTCACAGGCATCAGAAATGATTCTCCACAGGAAAAGGTGAAGGAGGCATCAGTTAGTCAGCAAGTTGGGATTGGCTCAAAGAGATTTGCTGAATTTTCTACTTTCTATGAAAAATGGTAATTCTGACTTAATATACCAAGGCTTCTGTTTAATCCTCTCTCAACATCACAAGTATTTCAAGCATATTATTCTGACACTCCAACCCCAATCCACCTTTTCCAAGTTCAGTTCTCTGATATTCCTAGCTGGAAATTTCTCAGTTTAAGCTATAGTATTCTTTGTAGTGTGCACCTTGCATGACAAATTATTTTCTTTGAGT